>LR543345.1:0-12523 GCA_900536305.3 Caenorhabditis sp. 40 LS-2015
ATCTCTGTAGACATGCTACCATCAATCCGGAGGTACAGTCACACTCGCCTAACTCTTATTATTTGTTCTCACCTTGCTCTTATTATGTGTTCTCTATTTTGTTGTTCTAGAATGAATGCCACTGACCCCCAGATCTCTGTAGACATGCTACCATCAATCCGGAGATACAGCCACACTCGCCTACCTACTTCAGTGTGCTCTCTATTTTTCTGATCTAGAATGAATGCCACTGACCCCCAGATCTCTGTAGACATGCTACCATCAATCCGGAGGTACAGTCACACTCGCCTACCTCTTATTATTTGTTCTCACCTTGCTCTTATTATGTGTTCTCTATTTTGTTGTTCTAGAATGAATGCCACTGACCCCCAGATCTCTGTAGACATGCTACCATCAATCCGGAGATACAGCCACACTCGCCTACCTACTTCAGTGTGCTCTCTATTTTTCTGATCTAGAATGAATGCCACTGACCCCCAGATCTCTGTAGACATGCTACCATCAATCCGGAGATACAGCCACACTCGCCTACCTACTTCAGTGTGCTCTCTATTTTTCTGATCTAGAATGAATGCTACTGACCTCCAGATCTCTGTAGACATGCTACCATCAATCCGGAGATACAGCCACACTCGCCTACCTACTTCAATGTGTTCTCTACTTTGTTGTTTTAGAATGAATGTAACTGACCTTCAGATTTCTGTTGACATGTCCCTGTCGAATTGGTGGTTCCACTCGCTCGATCCCGTTAGTTGCCACCATTTTCGAAGAACTGAAATCCAAGTATTGTTATAGTGTTAGTCTCTCTCGGAAACTGCACCTTCATATTCGAGCCACCAGTAAGTCCTCCGACGTTTCGAAACTGATAAAAGTTGAGTAATGATTAAAAAAAAAACGATTATTGATAGAATGGTTAAAAGGGGCGGAGCTTAGATTAGTAAGGAGATAAGAGATTTATCGTGTCATCGGATACTGTTTCCCTTCACGTATGCTGTTTTTTTTCTTCACCATTTTTTCGCTATTTTATCATTGAAGATATTGTTTTCCAGGAGACTTGTATTTGTTTGATGTTCCATTGAAAAACCTTTTTCGCATAGCAGCAATACCGGAGTCGTAACTTTTTTTTCGTATGGTTTCAGTTCCTGAAAATGCCTAATTGGCGAGGCTCCTCCCATTTTGGAAATTTTGCCCGCATAGTTTTCACCAATTGCAAAGGTTTCGCGATTTGATCTATTCTCCAGTTGAAAAAAGCAGCGCCAACTGAAATTTTCAAAGTGGGAGGAGCCTCGCCATTTTCCCGCTCTGAACACATTTTTTTCGAGATTTTCCTGAATTGACAATAGAAATAATGTTCGTTTAAGAATAGGAAAGAGGATAAATTAACATGACTTGAATTAGTTTCAAAAGAGATGGATGAAATCAAGGGAGGAAAATTCAAGAAAACACGGTTCCTTGAAGCGAATTCCAGGAAGATACAATACGGAGAGTAAGAAATTGAGCAGAGAGCTTTGAAGCATTTTTTAATGTACAGCGACGGTAATATATCGACTTCATTTTCATTAACGGTCGTTATTGGATTTGTTCTCTATTTTTCTAGAAACGTTGTATTTCTAAGGTAGTTTTTCGGAACAATAAGAAAAGAGTTGGTGAATTCTATCGACGACATTAGTCTTTATAGAGCGTGCGACAGAATTCTTGGACAAACACGGAGACTGGTCCCGGGGCATCCTCATTCTCGTAAAGTGGCCTTCCTCCTAAATTTTAGCTAAAATCAACCATTTTCTAGAAAATTTTCAACCGACCAAAGTTCACTGTTTTAAATAAAACACCATGTTTTGAAACTTCTTGAGTTCTTTTTTGTTTCACTTTGTTCCCCCGTCGTAATACTTTGCAACCAGAAAACATTTGATTCTGTCAGAATTCTATTCTGCAAAATAGTCCGCAACACCGGGACGCACAACTGCGTATTTAAATGCCATATACTGTCTGTACAATAAAACGTCGGCGCGCCGCACTTTGCGCAACGACACGCCCCTTTTTGCAATGCGTGCACATTCAACTTTTTCCACTGGTTTCATAAAGGGGCGTGTCGTTGAAAAGCAATTTCCAGCTGCGGCGCGCCGACATTTTATTGTATAGACAGTACAATATTATTGAACATATTTTTGTCTTTTTTATTATAAATTCGCAGTCTGTTGGCACTTTTTTAAAGGCGCATGACGTTACTTAAAAGGATATCTCGCCGCGATTAGACATTTTTCGGTCTTAAAAACGTGCGCCATAGAAAGTTTTAAGATTTCACATATTTTTCAGACGTAAAAAATGTCTAATCGCGGCGAGATATCCTTTTAAGTAACGTCATGTGCTTTTAAAAGAGTGCCAACAGACTGCGAATTTATAATATTCAAGTTTTTATCCGGCTATTTTACAAATAGGCAATAGAGACAATGTGTTGTTCAGCCTCTGTTTTCACTTGCGATGCTGTTTCGTAGCTTTTTTCAAACCCATTCTTTCGTTGTTTTGTCTATCTGAGCGAAAGTCACCTCTGACCGAGGCGCGCCGACTTTCCAGTCTTTGCCATGAAAACCAACTATTTGTTTCGACGAACATATATTTAATTTTTCGGTCAGCTTTTCGATGTTTGTCTGGTTCGTCTCGATCATGCGTTTTCTCTCAATCTCCTTCGAAAGTTTTGTTTTATTTTTGGTTTTCAGACTTCCCGAAAGTCAATAACAACAATTCGAACTAATAGACTTGCAAATGGATTCTTTGCGGTTAGATTATCTGGAACTATTTTCCGTTTCTCTCCGCCCCAGTTTTCAGGTGTCCCTCTTCCCAGTTCCCAACCGTCTCGTTTTCTCATGGATTGTCAAGGATTCGAACGTTTCAAAAGTCTCAACGTTGTTGCAAATCGTCAGATTTTGATCGATATCGCGGTTAGTCGATCTAGAACTATTCCCGTTTCTCTCGGCCCCAATTTTCGGGTGCTCCTCTTTCCAGTTCCCAACCGTCTCGTGTTCGTGCGCTATATTTTTATTTCCAGAAAATCGAATCACAGACTTGCCATAGGAATCGCTGGATATACTTCTCTCGAACTACTTTATGGATCAGAAACTTTCTACAAAAAGGCAGTCATGCCTATGGTTCATAAGCTCTTTGATGGTGAAGACTCGCATCGGTGGGCAGTTCGAGCAGCTTCGTGGGGACTCTTACCTCGTTTTGGATGGAATAAAAAAAGAAGAATATCCAGAGCTCAAATGTGAATTGTTCGGTCGAGAATTCAAGAATCCAATAGGACTAGCTGCAGGATTTGACAAAGACAGTCAAGCAATAACTCAACTCGCTAAGAATTCCGGATTCGGATTTATTGAGATCGGATCAGTTACTCCTATTCCACAACCAGGCAACAACCGTCCTAGAGTGTTTCGATTACTTGAAGACGAAGGAGTTATCAACCGGCATGGATTCAATAGCGACGGAGTTGGAAGAGTGCATCAAAGGGTTCGCAGTGCCAGAGACTCCTGGGTTCCTGAAGAATACGCATACTTCGGTGTCAATCTCGGAAAGAATAAGCTGACAGAAGACGTCAAGTAAGATATTCAAAAGTTTTGAACAATCATTCCTCTATTTTTCTTTGATAATACAGGCGACTGGGCTGGTTTCAGATTTTGAAAACTGTTTAGGGGTTTTCAAGTACTCCTTTTCTGATCGAATACATTTTAAAACTTGAAAATTTCCAAATTTGAATTTTTTTTTTTTTTTATTAAAATTTCGAAAATTTCAAAATGTATTCGATCAGAAAGAGCGTATTTAAAAACCTTGAAAAAAAAAGTTCGGGAGCCGGAAATGATATCGCCCAAGTCGTGACCAACACAAATTTCGGAGTCGACGGCATAATTGTGTCAAATCCGACTATTGCGAGGCCAGATTATCTGAAATCCGAGAACAAATCAGAGACAGTCGGACTTAGTGGGGCTCCAGTTAGAGAGATGAGCACATAATGTGTTAGAAAAATGTACAAGTGAGTTTCGGGCTTGATTCCTGTCGTAGTCGATTATTCACTTTCAGACTTACAAATGGACAGATCCCGATTATTGGATGTGGAGGAGTGTTCAGTGGTGAAGATGCATATGAAAAGATTCGGTAAGGATAATGAAACTACGCTGATAAACACGGCTTGTGATTTCAGAGCCGGTGCCAGTTTAGTTCAACTCTATTCAGCATTTGTCTACGAAGGTTTTCCTGTGATCGGAAAAATCAAGCGGGAGCTGGCAGAACTTCTGAAGCGGGATGGATTCAATCACAAATCAGATTCAGTCGGAGCAGATCATCGTCCGAAACAACAATAGACTATGTTATTAGTATTTCAAGTTTATAAATTGCCTATAATTTTATGGGTTTTTTTTTTCCGATTCGAAACAGAGTACCTTTTCAATTATGAGATAAAGACATTCGCAAATAAATGTGACCTACTTCGTTTTCAAAAGATTCCTGCTTTGGTCCTAAGCCATAATTTTATCAGAACTTTATTATTTTTCAACAGATGGCGTAATTAGCATTTCAGGGTTCGTCAAGCATGCCGGATCTCCGTGTTATTTCGCTCGACGAGGTCGCCAAACACAACTACGAAAGTGCTGACAAATCGTGCTGGATCGTCATTTCCGGAAAGGTTTTTCTTTCTTTTTTTTTGATTCATAACTATTCAAATTTTGTCAGGTTTATGATGTTACCAAGTTCCTGAACGAGCATCCGGGAGGAGAGGAGGTGATCACTCACATGGCTGGAAAGGACGTTAGAGCTAAGGGCTAGAGAGACAAGCACAGAATGTGTTAGGAAAATGTACAAGTGAGTTTCGTGCTTGAATCCTGTTGTAATCAATTATTCATTTTCAGACTTACAAATGGACGGATCCCGACCATTCGATGTGGAGGAGTGATCAGCGGTGAAGATGCATCGGTGAGAATAACGAAACAACGCTGATATACGCAACTTGTGATTTCAGAGCCGGTGCCAGTTTAGTTCAACTCGATTAGGCGCATTTGTATGGATGAAAAATCAAAAAAAGTGTTAATTCGAAAGCTTCTCAGAGCGACAATCGAGAGAACTGAAAAGGAAGCAAAGTCAATTCGTTTTCTTTGCGGTTAGTTTCGCAGTCAGAACATAAAATACTTCTCCGCCAAAATTACGTTGCTTTCAGGTTTCAAATCAAATGGAGGAAATAGAAGGCAAAACGGCCAAGTCCTCAGAAGACTCACATTTGAGAACGATGGGAAATCGGAGACCGAAATACGAAAGATTAGTTTTTTTTCTCGCATTTTTTCAAGATTTTTTTTCGTAAATAAATAAGTAAGCTGATTCAGAAATTTGCGAACGCAACCGAACAATAGAAATGGAGAAACTCAATATTTACAAAACAAAACCCAAACATTTATCTAAAAATAAAAAGTTACGTGCGTTCACAGTCAGAATTCATATTTGAAGGGGGAGCTAACACGACAACTATAACTACCGAGTAAAGGAGAAATAATAACTTTAAGAGACAATAAATATGCGAAAGATTGAATTGGGAATGGGGGAAAACGAAGAGATGCTGAGCAGGGAGTCGACGACAGTAGATGTGGAGAATGAAGCATATTCACACGTCATCCTGGAAAGAAATGTTCAAGAGATTTTCAAAAACATTGAAACATGAGAAACATTTATTGCCCCAGAAATTAGAACTAGCTGTTTCTTCAAAATTCAAAAACATTCATTTTTCACAGTCTTTTCATTTTTTTTTTGCATCTCACCTCTTCTTCCTTTATACTGTATCCGACACTCTCCATCTCTTCTTGTAACTGAGACCATCCGTCATCGCTGAGCAACTGAAATTCGAGGTTACGCAACGTATATCACATGCCTTTCATATCTACAGTACTTTTTAAGGATAGTTTGAAAAAACAAGTTGGTTGTTTTTTTTTGCAAGAAACTGAGTGAACCATTTTTCAGATCCTTGTCTCCAGAATTCTAATCGCAAGTTTTATGAATTGATAAGAATATCGAGCTGTACGATGTGCTCCATAGAAAAAGTCCAATTTAAGAACTAACCTTTTTCATCTTTTCTTTGACCAGCGGATTGGAGAATGCCTCGCAAAGCTCGTTGACTTGAGCAGCTGCCACTCGGTGGTCTTCGGCCAACCTTTCATCGACTGTTTCATCGACTTCCAGCCACGCAGCCAACAATGTCAGACGCAGAGCCACCGTCGAGTTCGTCGCGTGCCAGATGTTCCACTTTCGTTTTTTCTGAAAATATGCGGTTTTAAACAACAAGTAAAAGTGTTTTTTTCAAAAACCACTTTTTCAGATTCTGCATTCTAGAAACTTATTTCGAAACCAAATACTTACCATGGAAGCTGGTTGGAACGCTAGTTGCCAAGGCATGACATGATTTGAGACCGGAAGGTCTCCCATCCTCTCCACCTTTCCTCTCAATGCCACTGTCAGCGACTCCGGGTGTTTTCTCATGTAGCATTTTGCTGTTCCTCTCACTTGCCAGTTCGTTGGATCGATTCTGAAAAGAAGTGAATGTTTTTCATTATGGTAGGAAGACGAAAACTCACCCAAAGTCCCTCTCTAAATCCATCAGAAGTGTATCAATATTGAATACCGGCCAAATCAGAAAGAATGCATAAATGCTAGTAGATTGGGACGTTACGGAAACCCCCCACCCGGGGATAAAATCCGTATGGGAGAGGGGATCGGCACCAACTGTTCCTGCGCGCCTCGGAGAGGGGGCCCCTCGGGGGATTTTCCCTCTTTCCTCCGCGTTTTTTCTCTGCCTCCCCCCTTTCTCTGCGCTCTCTCACTCTAATACTCTCTCGCCTCCTCAGGGTGGAGAGGNAGTAGATTGGGACGTTACGGAAACCCCCCACCCGGGGATAAAATCCGTATGGGAGAGGGGATCGGCACCAACTGTTCCTGCGCGCCTCGGAGAGGGGGCCCCTCGGGGGATTTTCCCTCTTTCCTCCGCGTTTTTTCTCTGCCTCCCCCCTTTCTCTGCGCTCTCTCACTCTAATACTCTCTCGCCTCCTCAGGGTGGAGAGGGCCTATTTGGATAAGGACAATTTGAATTGCCGCCAAAAATCGGTGGCCTAGGATTTTCTTAGGCCATCGATTCCTCTTCCATTGTCGATTTACGGGGACCGGAGGGGTCCTGGGTTCAAGTCGCTTCTGGATCCTAGAGTCCTTCTATTTTTTGGCTGTCGCCTATGGGGTCCGAACCCTGACCGGCAGATTGCTGGCCAAGAGCGCTTACTCAAAAGCCGTGAGTGTGGTTATGTCCGCTCTGAGGGCGGCAGAAAGGGGCCTAGGGTTCGAATTGGTCGCAATTCTTCTGGGCGCGTCGCGGCTCGCGTCGCGGTCGATGATACTGTCTGTGTAGCAACTCTAGTCGGAATTGAAAAATTTCTGGCAAGCGGCCAATAGTTCCTCCAATAGTTTTGATTCTCGGCCCTTTCTCAACTCCGTGCCTCTTCTTGTTCATAAATCGTGGGGAAGGGGGAGCCATAGAGGAGCCCTGGAGCCAAGGAAGAGAGGAGCAGCAGGAGAAAAATGGGGGAACCCGGAAGGTGCGATGGCTGGACATTTAATTAATGGCTCTTCATTTCCTCGGCGCTCTCTCCAGCGCAAACTGTTTCCTATTTTCTCTGGTCCTGTCGAGGGTTCTTGCTCAATGGTATCTTCGAGGGGCGAGCAACGGCTCTGTGAAAGAGAAGCCTAAAGGACTCTGAATTCTTCCTGGTGTAAACGTATTCATTGAAAAAATTTATTCTTATTGACTCTTTATGATTACATTCCATGTGAAGAAAATTGTGAAGAAAATGGTGAAGAAAATGATGAAGAAATAGTGAGGAAGTAGCAAAGAAATAGTGAAGAAAATGGCAGCAATCAGCGAATCAAATGGGGGAGATGGGGAAGATGGGGAAGATGGGGAAGAGGCCAGGAAAGTAAAGCAAGTTGGAGAAGAATTTTTGCCTGCTTGATTGGTTGGGGCGCTGTAGGGATCACCTGAAAATATACCATCAAGTACAAAATTTGGGAAAAATCGCACTCACCACTCGTCGTCGGACTCTCTCGCATACTGGAGCGCCAATCTCTCATCCTCCAACTTCCTTTCTTTCAACCTCTCCACCTCCAACCGCTTCTCTTCCTTCAACCTCTCCTCCTCCAACTGCTTCTCCACATTTCTCTTCCCGAAGAGCGACAAGCTTGCGAGGCTACCGCCCCAACCTCCTCCGATGCCGTCTTCTTTGCGTTTCTGGGCTTCACGAAGTTCCAATTGTTCCTCTTCAGAGAGTTGTGGCTTGAGCGACTTGCGCTCTCTCAGGGCTTGCTCCAGGCTTTGTCGGATCCCGTCGCGTCTGAAATTTTTAAAGAATTATGTTAAACTTCAATTAGAAAACTTACGGGGGGATAGTTATGACCCCCAACACTTGAACCGGGATCACGACCTCGGACCCCTCCTCGACCACCGCCAACTGGAAAGGGTTGAACTCGATCCCAGGCCAGCGTCGATGGAGGTATCTCAGGGCACTGGCCTGGTTATCCATCCTGTAGTTGGCAAGCCTGGAAAAACAATAATTTACTGAAGTTTTTAAAAACTATACTCACGGGCTGGTGGAGATCTCGATTCTGCCCAGAATGGGCGCATCCCCGAGTGTCGAGACGAGGACGGTGTTGTATGGGCGGTCGAAGATGCGTCTCTTGACGAACAGGGGGCAGCTGAGAAGGTGCTTCTCATTGTCTTTGAAGAGAAGATGCACCATATTCTGAAAAAAAGAAAAAATATTTCATAGCTAGATAGATTTGGGCACTTACTTTTTGGTGGCTTCGGTGGCTGGGGCTGACGAGCTGGGGAGACGTGTGGAGCTGTGGGAGCGGAAGACGTGGGAGACGTGGGGAGACGGGGTGGATGTGTGGGGGCACGAACAGTTGATGACTGGAAAATAAAATAAAGTGAGGGGTATCGGAAAAATGGAAGAGGTATTGGAGAATTAGGTGGGTATTGGAAAACGGGAGAGGTATTGGAAAACGGTATCGGCTGGCAAACTCAAAATGAGTGAATGACGGAAATATGCGTCGAGGGACTGACTCGGCTGTGGGGCGGAGCCTGTTTGCGAGGTGGTGTGCGCAGCAGAGGTTCCCATAAAATCTTTCACAGGTTAGTTTTGAAAAATAATTCTGGTGGGGTTGAACAATCAAATTCATCCCTATTGGTTGGTGTTCTTCCCAATGCTTCTGGACTGGTCATCCTGTAACGTAGATATTATTTTCTCTGGAGGCGCCCCAGGGCCTGAATATTGTCTTATTAATGACGACATAGGGCTCAAATGTTCTCTCGATGAGTATCCGCGAGACCCGAGAGGCAATCTTCGTCGATGCTTCATTCATCAAGCCCCTTCGAGGTAGTATTTCGGCCATAACTGCCCTTCTCTCCCTCTGAACACGAGCCCTCCTTCCCAATCTGCTACCGTACCCCTCTTGACTTATTCGATCGTGAGGCGTCCAAGGATGAGAAGATTTAAAAATCAGCCCTGCAAGAAAGTATCTCTCAACGACTTTCAAGCCGACACAGAGGATAGAAACGCACTGCCAAAGACAAAAAGGGAAAGTCTAAGAGACTTAATGCCTAGGAGAAAGGGTAACCCGCGAGGCAGAGGCCAAGATGATTGCTGAGGAAGAATCGAGAATCCTAGAAGAGAGCCGTTCCAAAAGGTAGTGAAGTTGGCTATGGAGAAGAAACAGGTGGAGAGTCGTACAAACGTGTGTCATCACTATGTGCTTCAGGGAACAATGTGAATGAATTAGATGGAGAAGAGCCTCAGCAGGTCAAGAAAACGGTCTCCATATACACCCGCAAAAGTGGGTGTTAATCAAAATAATGTAAAATCAAATAATCTAGAGCCGAAGAATAGGAAGATTGTCAGAAAGGCATAAAACAGTCAAAAAGTTCATAAAGGAGAGTTGGCTTTGAATCTTCATGAGAAATTGATAGCAATCGAAAAATTCGGACTCGTGTCTACAGCTACCTGGAATAAACAAGTATCTGCTTCACTGGGTGAACCAACCCGAGTATGCACAACTCACCCCGCCATATGTCAAATGCTTTGGATAAGGAGGATGATCGAAGTGGATGGAAGAAATCTCAAGGTCTCAATACATTGGTTTGAGTGAGTTGACTCGAAGACTTCAATCGTCTGTGAAACCCTCTGTGCTTCCTTCAAAATGTAGCGCTATCTGAACTAGGCGTATGGGGACTTTCGTAATGTTGTCGAAATTGCTGACCATTCAGGCTGTGACTTATTTCTCGGAATCGCATCTTGACTCTTCACATGATTCATCATTTTACTGTCTAAAATTTGTTCACCCATATATTTCGATTAATGGTACCCCACTGAATAAGCGTTTATAGGGGTTCAATGAGCATATGTACTGCTTTTCGTCGCTTCAAGTCACAAACTTCGTTGCTGTGAAGAAGCATATAGTTATGATGATCGGCAATCTCGATTCCGAAAATATCGACGTCAAAATGTTCACACCGATAACGTCTTGACTTTCTGAAGCTGAGAGTTGGACACTCGTGCACTACCGCTCGAAATGTCGAGGATCGTGATGGTCTTTTTACAAGTACTGAGATTAGTTATACTTTGTAATGAATAATGGGTCTCCATTCACCGCGCATCTTCCTCAGTCTTTGAAGCCTGTTCATGTTCTTCTCAACTTTTTTCTTTTCTCTCCCCCAAAACATACCACCCAACAGAAACCCCCCTAGGGGTGGGCCAAGTCTCACAACAAGTGAGACGAGGGACAACCTTTTCCTTTTTTTGAGAAGTGCGAATCTTTAGTGACTGGTATACTTTAGTAGAAGGATGCACGCTGGCGTCGTACGCAGGCTATCATCTCTAAATATGAGAAATTCTAGGATGGTGACATTGTTCATGCGCGAGAAAACGGTTTTGAATGCGTAAAACATCCTAGAACTGACACTGAAGTATCTGCCGATGGCTAGAGAAATAGAAGCTGAGATTCAAAGTGCAGTATGTATTGAGGGGCGACAAGAAGCTAGCCTATGGTCAAAATTACCGCGTGGATGGCTTAAACAAGGCAGAGCAACCACGGTCAGGACAGGAAATTAACTATATGCACTAGGGGCACTTCTCGGGTCCAACTTGACCGGATGAGAAGAAGAGGAAATGATCAGCGGAATACTGGCTACACACTTAGTGTGGTCTGGCGGTTTCAAATTCATACAACGATGGTGAAGGATAAAGTGGTGTGGGGGGTCTTTGAACTGACGAGTGTTTGAACTGTCGAGTTTGAAAAATCTTTCGCAGATACTAAAACCATAGGCCTCTATGGTGGTAGGGTCTCTATGGTGGTAGGGTTACCACTTGTAGCGTCCACGACTGAGCATCAGATAGAGTACTATGCTTATGATAGAATACATCCTAAACTCGAGAGGAACAGCCTACCTCCAAAGGGTGTCCAGTGATCAACTCTTGAGTAGCCCGATCATAACCTGGACAAGGAAGGGTGGTGTGCTGTGATGTATTACCCTGTCACTTTGTTTCTATGATGGTTCTATCCTGCAAAATTTCAAAGAAGCTCATTTTCGTTTATGTGTCTAGGATCAGTAGCTCTAGAGGGGGTGCCCACATCATTTGGCGATCAAGCTGCTTCTGACTGACATATGGACTACTGATGAATAGGAGAAAGCCATCTCAGACAAATTAAAAGTGTCCAAATACTCCGAAAGTCGACGCTAGGCGAAAGGTTCGCTTACTACATTCAACCACTCCTCAAAGTCCGACTTGAGAGCTCTGGCTGGGCTAGGGAGAATATGGCTAATGAAGAGAAGATGGCGCACATCTAGATAATCATCGAGAAGTTCAAATGGAATGTCCATGCACGCAGACCAAGGCTATGAGGGGGCTTTTCGCTGATATTCCTCATCTCTGCCTGGAGAACAGTTTGCCCTGAAACCTTCCCAATCCGAGGCAATCTCAAAGCGGGCGTCTTGAAAATGGTCGATTTCTTCAATGGTTCTACGTTTGAATCTTGGTGCCGTTCGAAGAGGACCGGGGTGGGTATCCAGACTACTAAGGGACGCCTTCCTACAGCCAGGCAATCGCTGAGCCATCACTTCTTCAGCTGGCCCCTGTGACTCACAGAAAGCATTGAATGAAACCATCTCATATTCTGCTGAGTCTTTCTTTCTCTCATTCTGAGAAAACGTTGAGTGTTGGCTCGCTCACGATTCGAACAGAATGGTCGTGGAGGACCCATCAAAGGCCCTCAGAGGGTCGAGTTCGTCAGATCTGGGTTCAAGGATGCACTAGAAAGATCATCAGAAGGAAACACCCTCAGTGATGGTTCCAACTGGCGAAAAAATGTAAACTCATGATGGGCACTACGAAAACGGTCTAGACCTTTAGACCAATTGCCCCGAGGAGCTCTGATTTTTTGGCAATTAACTTGAGAACTT
>LR543346.1:0-108487 GCA_900536305.3 Caenorhabditis sp. 40 LS-2015
TACCAGAATTGTGCAAAGGGGGTCACAGAATTTCAAGGGTAACGAATTCACAAATTTGCGAAATTTTAGATTATGGGACAAGAGCGGGAAAACGAAGTCACGGGGCGAATGAGGAGAATGGCCGTCGGAGGGCACCCCTCGGGTCAAAAGGGGCGGAGCCAAGAGGGGCGGAGTCAATGTGAAGAGAGAGTCGAGCGATGTGAAGGGAGGATAATTGGGGTGAGAAGTCACGGGAGAGGAGAGGTCCTTTTACGACTGTGAGAGAATCGAACAAGGGTCTTCACACCCCCGCATTTTATTGATCCTGTTCAACAATAAGAATCAATATTAACGACGGAAAAGAGCCGACGAAGAAATGCCGACAAGAATGGAAAAGAGTTGAACAACCTGAGAGGTTTATGTAGAAATTGTCAGGTCTTACTAAGGACATCGATTGGAGTTTCATGAAGTATACCATCGGGAAGCTTATAAAATTCCCAATTATGTTCCTGCGAAACACTGCTTTGAGAAATTCGGGTCGAAACTAAATTCGCACCGAAAAAAAACCAGGAAAGTTGAGTTTTTGGGGTTTGAACCCGCAACCTCTAAATGTTCTGACTTCCCCAAAAATGTCTAAAAAATTTTAAACTGCAAAAAAGTTTCAGTAATATCTGAAAGTGAATAGGTTAGTGGTTCCCACCAGGGACAGTCGCATGAAGCTTGTAAATTTTCATCGAAATTGATTTTAATAGATTCTGAATGTTCTTATGATTCTGGATTTTAATGAGTTTTGGGAGAGGATCGGAAGATTTTCAGAATTTTGAAGACGTCAAGAAGAGTCTAGATTTTTGAAAAAGCTTCGACAAAATTCGCAGGTTCTAGAAAATTCCAGAGAACTCGGGTGGAAGTTTTTGTTTTTCAAATCTGACAAAGTCTGCAAAAAATTCAAGACGGAAGAGACCTCAAAGGTTTGAAAAATTTTGAAGCTGCAAATCATTTTTCAATATTACTATCGCAAATTAGAAGGACATAAGATGCCATCTTGGACCTAGGAAATGTGTACCATTGAATCTTTGAAGATTCTGAAAAAGGACGTTGGCTTCTCAAGTTTCAGAAATTGGCGTTTTCCTGTTAGATCTGAAATATGTTCCTTCTCTTTGCTTCCCAGAGCCGATGTTGAGACAGAAATACAAAAATAGAATAGATTCATTGAAGCCCAGAGAAAAAAGAAGGGAATCGATTCACTGTCCGACAGCTGCATTGTAGTCCTTGACGAACTTCTCGTACTTGGCCACATTGTCCGGAGTCAAAAGAGTTGCGTACTTCTCCTTGTACTTGTCCAGGAAGTAGTTGAGCATGACACGGTGGATGTACAGGTATTGAAGGTCGTTCTGGATCGAATAGGCACGTTGATCACGAATTTGCTTCACGAGGTCCGGCATCGGAGGACACTGCTTGTTCTCAACGATTTTCTCTGGAAATGTGAGTATTCTTAATGAGCAACAAAACAACAAAACCAACCCATGATGTACTCGATCGCCACAATTGTTCCGGTACGTCCGATTCCAGCGGAGCAGTGGACAACGATGGGAACTTTGGATCCGCGAATAGCAGAGAGCAGTTCCAAACTAGTCAACTTGCACGGAGGAACTCCACGATCCGGCCAATCAGTCCAGTGGAGATGACGAACTGTCATCGTTTGACCCGAGAAGTTGACATTCAGCATGGTCACCTGAATCTCTGGGTCTCTCTTCATCGGCTCCGTTCCCGACGTGTTCTCGACGACCACTCCGGACTTGAACTCCTTCTTCTCTCCCTGAACTCCCGGCCAGTACTGAGCACACTTGAGTTTTCCCGTCTCCACAGTCTTGCACAGCATCACAATCTGCTCCACCTTGTTCTGAATCACCATCCACCAGAACTCTTCGACCGTGTGATCCAGTGGGCCTTGACAACAGATGAATCTCTTGTCGCCCATCGGACATCCGACGTAGTTGGCATGGATGTAGGTGCAGGGCGACGGGGGCTCCAGTTTCACAATGTTCTGGTCTTGGCAGGGAACATCTTGGTACCTGGAAATGCAATTAGAGATTATGAGAATTCGGACGAGGATTCTGAGAGTTATTGATTCTGGATTTTTATCAAGTATCAAAGTATCAAGTTTTCTGGAATTTGGAAATATCAGAATCTTCCTGAGAATTTCCATCTGAGGATTCTGAGATTTTGAATTTCTTTGGTTTCTGGAACTTTTTTTGTAGAGTTTTGAAAACTCAACTATCTGGGAATTTCGAAATATCATAACTCTTCAGAATCTCAAACTTTCTGAATATCGGAATTCTCCAGAATCATTTAAATACCTTCTAAATCTTGAAAGGTCGTGAGGAAACTTTTAGTGAAAGCAATTGACCCTAACAACAAAATGAAAAGCATTTGACCACTTTTTGTCACAGGAACCGAGATAAATTTGATCGAAGGGACACCTACCTGTTCTTGGTAACATTGATATCCGGAGAGTGATTCGCATCGAACACCGTCTTGGTCATATCCGGACGAGTGTACCTTGCGAGAAGACGAAACTCCTCTCTCAACTTCTCCACTCCGAACTCCAACGCACGAAGCGCCCACTCCATGACGATCGGATGACCCTGCGGAGGAGCCGGAGTCATGTTGGTCTTGTTCGTGGCATCGCCCGTCTCCTCCTTCTTCTCCTCCTTCTTCTTCTCCTTCTTGATTCTTCTGGAGCCCTCCGTGGCTCCGGTGGTCTTCTTCTTCGCCTCCACCGGTTTCTTCGTCTCCTTCTTCTTTCCCAATCCGAGAACTGCTCCGGCTTGTGCTCTCGGAGGCTCCTCTTCTTCATTCGACGCAAGCTTTTCGTTGACCATCAGCATTGCTTCAGTTGGAAAGCTCATTGCTCGTTTTTCGAATCGTTTTTGGTTTTGGAACTGCGGATTCGCAGTTTCTCTTCTTTTGAACTCTGGTTTTTTCGATTTAGGGAATCTAAGGGAAACAGGGTTTCACGTCTCGAAAGTATCTTATTCCAACAGTTTTCTATTGAAAATGATAAACCTCGAGGACCTCAAAAAGTGGTTTCCAGGGAAACGAAATTTCTGAAAACTTGTGGGGGGATTGATCAACTTTGGATCTTCATTTTTGTAGTTGATAACTTCTTTTGAAAACTTCAGACCATTGAGTTAGATCGTCTTGAAGGAACTTGGAAAATTTTCACTGGTTTTCAGCTTGAATTATTTTAGTGCAAAACTGTTTTTAGTCAACCGATTTCTCTGAAATTTTGTCATTTGTAGATCTTGATCTTTGGATTTTCATTTATGTAGTTTTCTTGAAAATCGCTTCCTCCGTTTGGTCGCGAATTTTTGTAAAATTAGAACTTCAACAAATCGAAATTTGAGATCGCTTCAGTATGCGCTCCATAACGCACTCTTTTGCAATTTTCAATAGAAGTTGTTAACTGAAAAATACAGAATTAAAGCTCAATACACTCACAAAGTTTCAGAAAAATCGAATAGCTAGGAACCATTTTTCAGCTCCTCAAAGTTGCTAACCTTTTTCAACTGTGTATACGGTCAAACGGCAGTGTTTTGAAGCTTGCTTTAACAAAAGCTGTTTCGTATTATCAACATGTTCAATAAAACAATAAAACTTGACAGCTGAAACAGTGAATTATGATTTCAGAGAATCAGTGATTCACTGAATTCCAGATTCCCATAATCGCTTTCTCATAGTTCTGCGCCCCAGCACTTCCAGTGGTTTCCATTCGAATCGTTCCTCGGATTTCTTCACTTTTTTCCATTTTCATTTTTCGATTCAAATAGACGGCGACGACTCCGACAACCAGATTGTAGGCGGAGATCATCTGGAATCTTTCTTTTGAGATTTTGAAAATTCTAGAATTTTGGAGATTTCGGAATTGACAACCGTTCTCTATTTTCGTTTTTGTTTTTCTATTCACTCGCCAACTTTTGAAATTTTTTGGGGGACAGTCGAACAAATAGAGGTTTACACGGATGTTCTCTGAAAACTTTGAAACTGTAGAATATTCTCGAACCTACCGTAGTAAACGCTCCTCTCACTGCCATCAAATCTATCGAATCGGGAATCAACCAACTTCCAAAATACCGGAATATCATAATCCCAATAATATAAAGTCCGAAGAAACCGAAATGACAAGAAATGACAATGACCGAGAACTTTGTGGATTCGTAAATCTCTTCTCTTTGATATTTGGTCCCAAGGGAACTCGTCGAGTTTTTCATTCGAATGTTCTGGCGGAGGATGTAGAGATCGAAGAGGAAGTTGAGGAAGTTCAAAAGGAGCATAAACCAGAAGAATGTGAACATCTGAAAATAAAAGAATTTGAGTTCAGGGAAAATCGAAGAAAAGATAGGCAAGATAATTGGTTGGGCTCCATACTTTCGAAAGTCTGAAACCCTTGAAAACTTCCAAACAAAAAACTCTGTTTCACAAGAATTTCAAATTCACATTAGAATCTTCAAGCATTGCTTTTTTCCTGATATGCTTTCCAAACTCACCTTCGGAGCAATATCTTTTGGAAAGAAGACAAAGGAAATTGATCCATCCTCAAATTTTTCATTCTTGTAGATCCAGAAAATTATTGATACATCCAGTATTACCTACAACAAAGGTTTTCTCTACCCCTTCCCGCAGTTTTGACCGAGTATATCTCGATTCTTGTGACAGATATGAAAAAGTGGTCAACTAACAAAATGTTCTTCCTTTTGATTTAAGCATTTTGTCAGTTGACCACTTTTTGATATCTCTGACGGGAACCTAGATAAATTCGGTCGAAGTGGAGAATGCCTGCTTACACTAAGAATGGCCAAAAGTGGACCAATTCTGACTTTAGTCGATTCATAATCAACTGTTTTCTTCATTGCTATAAATCTCTCAATAGTGATTGCAATTGGGAAAAAAGTAGAGAGGGTCATGAAAACGGAAACTGATATATTTCCAATTTGAAATGCATTCGAAGGTATCAACAAATCACACGGGTTTGTGACAAACAATGGAATCAGGATCTCGATTATCTGGAAGAACTTTTACAGTTTCAAGTTAGTAATCTGGAAAAGCTTGAGAAAATTCTCGGAACAACTCTCTAAGCCTACGACTAACAACAGACATGACTTGACTGTGATTTTTAAAAACATTTGTCAACTACAGAAATGAAGATGTAGAGTTGCTCATTACACCCACAAAAGTTCCGGAAAATCGAGTCATTTTTCAAGACCTCAAAGTCTACCGTTCCAGACTGAAAACACAGTGGTGCTCTTTCATTCAGAACTTTGCTGGTCCGAAAATCGTTAACGTTTTTTGTATGACAAAACAAACGTTTGAAAGCTGAAAAGTGTCAAGACTTCCGGAATAGTCTTCGAATTAGAAATTATTTAGAAATTGGGAAACAACTGTGTCAAATAGTTTCTCTCGGAACAGTTTTCTTTGGAAGAATATGAAAATTGAGAATCTACATTCTCACAGTTTCAGAGAGTCCATCTGAAACTTTGCATTCAACCCACCGAAATAATCCCGAAATCCAAGGAAAGCAGAAAAACCGAGATGACATAAGAGGCAAATAGACTCTTCAAATTTCCATGAAATCTCGTTTTTCTCAATTCGAAAATCAAAAAATAAACGAGAGGAATCATGGAAATAATAGAAACCAGTAAATGGACGAATAGAGAGATACGGTATACCGAGTGATAAGTGAGCTCGTGGGCCTGGAAACTTGGAAAATTGAAACCATAAAAAACTATTCCCCAATTTCCAACTCGAAATTTGAAACTATTCATAAATTCAAAGAAACAACAAACTTACAGAAGCACAAACTTCCGGAGTTGCCATCAGAAAATTGAATGAGAAAAAGGAATTCGAAAAATGTGACTTTCGAAAGATGGCTAATAAATATTCCAGATCATAAATTTCCCTTGTTTTCGAGTGCAAAGTTCAGTTCCATTTCCGAGGAAAAGTCCATAGGTTCCATTCCAAAACCTTTTATTGACAAAGAAATACTTAAAATTTAGAATGAAGAAAACCAAGTACCAAAAAACCGAGTATACTGAAAATCCTTCCAATGCTGGTAATGAGGGGGACTAGAATACAAAAGGAAACATACTGACAAAAGAGAAGAAGAATCCAAATGGGGTTAATGGTAACATTCGATGGTAAGGAACATAATACGAGAGAAATACAACTAATTGAATACTGGCGTAAGGTTTTTGGAAATTGGATTTCAGGGGGGAAGAGACCGATTGATTTGGGGGATCCAGAGTCGATCTTGAGTCGATTCTGTCACGATTGCACGGGTGGTTGGGATGGATGAAGGAGGGGGGAATAGCGGATTACGATTCGAGAAAGTTCTGAAATTTTGATGATTTTCCTGAGAAGTCCCAGAAGACACTCACTATTTCTCTGAATTCAACGCTCCCGGCCAGCTTCAAAACAAGAAACAGAAGTGACCAGAATAGTCACATCTTCTGCGACGAAGACAATGATTGACGTGACACGAGGATGAGGAGGCATCGAC
This sequence comes from Caenorhabditis sp. 40 LS-2015, assembly GCA_900536305.3. Lineage (NCBI taxonomy): Eukaryota > Metazoa > Nematoda > Chromadorea > Rhabditida > Rhabditidae > Caenorhabditis > Caenorhabditis tribulationis. The sequence goes on from LR543346.1 coordinate 6,536, forward strand.
GAGTCGGTCATGTTAACATGCTCATACCCAAGCCGTCCAACCTTCGTACATTTGGGCCAGATTCGAATTCGACGTCGCCTCTGCGATGAGAACGTCCGCCTCCTCTCGGGGCGAGAGCTTTCTATCCGGCGCCGATCCGTCCAGCCATCCGTTCAGTCGTCTTTCGACACGTCGGACGACTTCACGGGCTTGCGAGTTCTCCTGTTGGTCTTGCTTCCAGACCCACACATCTGAAAATACGAGTTCTAAGCAAGGTTCATCATGAGCGGGTATCTCTGATTTAACTTGTTCTTCGTCTGGATCTGAACGATGGCAAAGTCAATCATGCAGATTCTGATTCTGAAAGGAAACATCGAATCGTCTAAGTGCTCTCGTAGTTGCTCCAAACTCGAAATCCCTAATTTTATCTCAGAACCTGTCTCCAAAAAAACGTACTTTCGAGTCCAGGTGGAGCTAACTGCTGCTGTGGAGAACGGGAGGTGACAGAATCGATTGGAAGTGTAGACAGGTTGACGAGACTCATGAAAACCCTGAATACCGCCTTTGACTACTACAATCTTCTGCTGAAAACTTACATGTCGGTGTTTTGCATGACAATATTGAAATTGTGCACAGAAGTGTCGATATCCACATTGTGGCGGAGAGCCGAGTGTCCTCTGAAAATTGAAAATTGAAAATTGAATTCTTCTTGACTAGAGCTGAAAACTCACTTCAAAAGAGGCTCTATGAACGCTTGTTTGTAGAACTTCAAAAAGTCCGCGAACTCTTCTCTCTCCTTTCCGATCTCTCGGATCAGTGGGCGGAGCTCTTTGGCGAGAGCTTGATGACGGGTGATTGCTTCGCGGAGCTCCGTTCCTGCCTTCACTTTCTGCTGCTCACACAATCCATTGAGTCCGAGGATGCTGTTTTGAAGCAGAAGACAATCTGTCACTTGTTTCATCCAATGGAGCAGATCCTCGCTCAAAACAGTCTCAGTTAGAAACTTCATATCAATAATCTAGCTCACCGATTATTCATCCAAAGAGCTTGCAACTCATTCACTCTCAACTGGAACAGCTCTATCGTATCCGTGAGTCTATCCCTGGCCTTCGCCTTCCAGTTGCTTCCATAAACAGCCAATTGAAGGGCCAACGAGACACCTCCAGAAGTGGCAATGTGCTCGTGAGACGTCCAATCGACGAGTGGATCGAAGACGAATGCATCGAGAAGCATCGTGAGAACTTGATGACCATTGCGGAGAGTTGAGAGGACGTGAACACAGGATTCACGGAATGTGCCGTACATTTCAGATGGTCCGAGAGCATGTCTCATGTTTCGAGACAAACGGAATGGAACCGTTTCGGGGATTCTCAGATGCCTTCCCTTATCGAAGCAGATATTGTAATCAATGTGCACAACATGTCCGTATTTCAAGTCAACCAACAAATTGTCCAAGTGCCGGTCTCCAAGTCCCAGCACGGATCCAATCATGCTCATAACTGCCAGTGATTTTGCGTATCGTTTGGTGACAGCCCACCAAGCGGTGGCGTTGTTGGCACGCATCCAGAGCTCACGGCTTATCAAATCAGTCGGGGTTGTGGTACAGAGTCCATCGAAAACTTCCTCGAGAACATGAACCGGCCATTTGGAACGATCCGCTGCGACAATTGAATCGATGTTCTGAAAACATAATTGTGCAGAGAAAGAGGGTCATTCTAATGCTTACATGAGCAGCGAACGCCTGTCGTATCATATTATGGTACATGTTAGTGGGTCTCTCAATCTCCGGAACCGTCTCTCCATTCTTTTTGGTCGCCGTTTTCAGCGCCTTCTCCTTCACTTGCCACCGTCTGTATATGTGGAACATCGGAGTGGCTCCCTCCACCCATTTAATGAGTCCAGACCTAGGACCGAGTGGAATCACAGCGTAGTGATGCGCTTGATACTCGGCGCCCAGACGGGTCTTTCCTTTTCCCGGCTGCAGCATCACATTGCACAAACGAAGGAACTGCATGACACGCTCATCGAGATGCAGATCCTCGCGTCCTTTGAACAGGAAGGCAACCCTGGAAAATGTTGAAAGATGATGGGGGTTCTGTGGTTTTGAGCTCTCACTGTTTTCCATCCGATCCAATGAATCCGAGTTTCTTCGGTCTCGTTTTAGTGGGGAGAATGGTAACTTGATCAGTGACACGGGCAATAGAAACGACGCGATCGAACTCGACAGATTCTTGACCAGGCATCGGAACACACGATTTGCCGAGCTGGAATTCGAGGCATTGTTGGAATCTATTCAAATAAAAAACTCACTGTTGCCAAATATGGAGAAATGTCCGCGGTGTTCAACTGATGCATTCCCTTCTTGATGTTTCGGTGAACGAAACTGGCGATGAGCTGGAATTCGGGCATTGATGATCATGTTTAGCTCTCAAACCTACATTCTTGAATGGAGCCCATGAGGCCTCCGGCGATACCCAGCGAGCCTCCTTCGATTCGTTATGAGCATTTGTTAGGATTTCCGAGAATGCAGTGACAAACTCCTCCTCGTTCTTGGTCTTCGGTGGCTCGAGAATCGTCTGTTCGTAGAGCTCATCAAGGACATCGAATATCTGTCTGGTGAGCAACTTGGTCTTCTTCGAAATGATCTCATCCTTCACCGTGGGTACCAGATGCATTGCCATCTCCGTCTTTGCATTCTCAGCTCTTATGAGAGCCAGCCTTTTCTCCATCTCGTGCTCCATAGTTCCCAATACAACCGACCATTTCTCCTCGTTCAACAAATTGATGCGTTCAAGTTCGGCGACAAACTGGCGGACATCTCGTACTAGACTTGGGTAGGATTGAGCCATTTTGGTTTCGAGCTGTTCGCAACAGGCACGCACTTGGTTACGGTCCTGGAATACAAAATATAGGGGAGGTTCGTACAAGGAGATCATTCGGAAACTGAGCTTCAGATTCTCAAGGGTCGATTTCATCTTGACCCACGCTATGAGAAAAAGTTCAACAGGAGCCTAGCCTAGGATAGGACTTACATCATTCTGCTGCTCTTCCAAATCCTCTCCAACTTCTGAAGATGAAGCAGCTCCCGAGACAACTTGGAAGACGACGGCGTGTGGAGCAGCAGTGCAGACACGAGATATCAAATCGACGAGAGATTGACGAATGTGCTCCGATGGATGAGAAAGGCGAGCGAAGAGTTGCGGGAGAATTTCTTTCCAAACGTGAACATTCGTTTTGCTCAAACCCTCATTAATCACATCTATGAGGACATCTCCGTGCTTGACAAGCATCTCCAGGATTCTGAGAGTTGCCAGAGTGGTCTCCTCTCTCTTCGAGTATGGAAGATTGTTAAACTCTCCTGACATGCTGTGAATAAACTGGAAATATGACGAAACAGTGATAGAGAGGAATTTTCGACGATGAGTACTGGCGGCCTCCCACAGGAGAAGGAAGGGGCTGTGAGGGGAGATGAGGGAGCTGAAAGATGCAAGTTAGGGATGCTCTCCGAATTTGAAAACTTACTTGGCTCTCATCGCATCTGGAATCGCTTTTCTCACTTGATTCTCCAGATTCACCAGACTCGTCGCCTCTAGACACTTCCACAAATCATCTTTCTCCTGTTCACTGTGGCCATAAGTATACACATGGAAGAGGTTTGCATTCGGGAAGTTGTCAATCTTGGCCATCTCATACGCCCATTTCGCCATTTTAAGATGGGCTTTCGCGAGGGTTGGACACATTTCAGTTGCCAAATTGAACAGAGCACCGATCACTCCGGAGACTCCACATTGGAGCGCACCCGAGCGAGTTTCGATTTCCGACCAGATCATAGTGTTGACGAGATTCGAAGTGAGCACATTGTCAATGGATGGAAGTGTTTGGAAGAAGTCGCCGAGTTGAATGCTGGCTCTGCTCATGTGCTCTTCTCGCTTCGAGATTTCCGTCATGTAGCCGTCGAATACCATTTCTGAAGCTTCATTTGGCTGTAATATATCAGATCATCGAAGCAACTTACGATTTTGCGTAGGGATGTCTTGCATCTGGAAGCTCTGTTTCAGTTGGACACTGGTTACAAAAACATCAGCCAACGATCCGAACACCGCATTCATCTCCTGAATCCTCACATTGACATCCTGCCCTTTTGCCAGCTTCAGTCGCTGTCTCTCCACTTCCAAACGTTGCCACGCATTCAATTTATCATTTCTTGTCGCTGAGTTTATGTGGAAGAAGGCGAGCATTGAATTGGACGTTTTGCGAGACAAACGAATGATTTCTCCATGTGCCGCATAAGATTGTCCTCTCTGATGCTTCATGTGCCGTCCCCAGTGCATCAGTTTCCGACAGATCGCTAGTTTATCGCCCTCATTTCCTTCTTCAGATTTGTCAAACATTTCCAACTCGGTCATATTGTTCTTCCACAATGGATTTCCAGTCATTCGATCGACAAGATTTGCGATGACAAGAGAGGTTGAAGAAATATCCGAATAGAGTTTGCACGAAGAATCAGCACTCAATGCAAGTGATCCCATTGCTGACATCTCTTTCTGAAGATCCAGCAGTTCGTTTCTGTAAGGACTGGCAAATTGGTTAGACGGATAGAACAGAGCAAAACTTTACCTCTTCATAGTCTGCGAATAGGCCGCTTCAACAAGTTGAAGACGTTCACGAGCACTCCAGTCGACCACTTGTCTCTTATCCGCCTGTCGATTGCTCAGTTTTTCGAATTTTGTGAGCATCTCAACTGATCGGAAATCTTCTGCCACTTGTGATGCATCTTCCTCTCCAAATAAAGTTTTCTTGTAATAAGTGACGGCATCTGGAAGACGTATTCTGTTCAAAATGTCCGTCATCGCAATTTGAATGATAATTCGGAGAGTCTCATTGAGATTCGCATCAGCAACAAGAATCGCCTCCATCGACACCAAAGCGATTTCGTATTTAGCCTGAGCCATTTCTCCGAGTGCTTCCATCAACTGCTGTCCCATTTCTGTTCCAAACTCCTCACGAACTTTTCTTCTCAATCCGACAATCTCCATCGGTTCACCAAGAATCGCCATGGAAAGAGCCATAAAGCAAGCTGCACAGACACCGTTCGTCACCATCTTCTCATCAGTACTCTTCTGGCGAGCATAATGATTCAAGGCGTTGGATCCAAAATGAATCACCAATCCATAGTTTCCGTTGAAATAGGCTACGACTAGTGCGGGATAGTATACTCGATTCAGCCAGACTTCGCAGCTGGAAGAGTTCATCACGAAGAATTGACGCGCCGTGACCGGAATCTCGGTCAGATTGAAAATTGAGGAGCCTCCATGGATGGCTGACATCATGAGTTTCTCCAGGACTTCGACCAGTTTCAGTAGGAGATGTACACGTAGCCATTGGACGGAGTACTTCAATGGAGGAGACGGAGAAGGCTCTTCAACTGGCTTCAACTTCTTCTCACTGCTCTTTCGATTGATAACCTCTCTGGCAAGTCGCCTGATTTCATCTGGAAAGAAGCTGATTATGTCGAAAAACGTAACAACGTTTTTTTGAGTTGAAAAAGAAACCATTTGAATATTTTGACACCATTTCGTTCGTCTTGACGAGGGGAGTTCGAAAACTTTGTTTGCTTCGCTGAAAATCTATTTAAAATCCAGAAAAATGCTCTTACTATCAAAAGCAGCAAATGTCTGCATGGGTTTTCCCAACGGCGTCTTCATCTTGTTGATAATACAAAAGTTCGCTGTTTGGCTGATAATCCAATCCCATTTCTCAATGAACGCCTCGGGGACTTCCGTTTTGTCTTGTGAGATATTTTGACATCCTTGGGTCAGGTTCTCAAGAACCTCATCCATCCAAACATACGGGCCTTTTCTGGAAATGTCAAAATCTTTTTTGATCCAAACGTTGAGATAAAGACTCACTTGAAGGTGCTTGGAACGATTTGTTTAAGCAAGAAGTTGGTGACCACATTGAACTCTTCAGCTCCGAAGCTTGTGGCCACAATCAGTTTCTGCTGTCGTTCCTGTCCGATTTGGTAGACCGTTGACATGCTTTGTCTGCAAGAAGTCGTACATTTGTTTTGCGAAAGTAACTCATGCGGAAACTCTAAAATTTCTCGTCTCAAAAAGACGCAGGTGCGAGTAAATGAGGAAAACAAAAACGGGAGCGGGGACTGGTCGAGTCCTCGTCAAGAAAATAAGTAAACAAATTGAATGCAGACGAGACTTTGTTGAGTCTTGAATTGGTCAAGTTACCCAGAGAAAGATCTCAAGTGTAAGGAAAAACAAGACTTTTCCAGAGCCTCTCAAAGCAATTCCGAGCTGAAAAATTAGACTTATAGTCTAAAGGACACTAGAATTTTCATTCAAATATCTAAAAAAAGAACAAGTTCAAACCAGTGTATGCATACACTCAACCACACCGATTATCTGTCTCCAGTTCTTTTTTTCTCTCCTCTTGTCGGGTCATAAATACATAAACACTTTCGAGTATCTCTTTTGTTGAAAACCGAACCACAGCTGAGATTAATTGCTTCGAGTTTCAGAATTCAAACTGAGAACGCACTCTTGTCTAGACTCTAGAGGCTCTAGGTTTCAAAATTGAGATTTTGAATGCCAATTTTTGAACAAACCTGATATAAGTCTTGAAATCGCCAGCCTCCCAAATCGTCGTCGCCTCTTTCCACGTGGCCTTCTTCGTCTTATCCGTTATATCCTTATTGGCATCCGCAGTCAGTGCTGGCCAGGTGGTGATCGGGGAGAGGAGGGTCAGGGTTTGGTTGACGCTGGAATTATTGTACAGTTACTAGAAGACAGGGAGAACTTGACATGAGAACCCGTTTCCCCTCTCAATTTCCTTTTTTTTGCAATAACTACACCATTGTGAATGGGAAGGGGAGAATGGATTCCAGTTCTTTTCAGTACCTCTCATTATTCCAGTCGAGCATCGAATGATGAATGACAGTGTTCCTCAGCCGAAACCATTCCTTTTGACGGAAACATTCCGCTCTTATTTTCTGGTCCAATGCGGTGGCAACAAGAGAATGAAGCCAAGAGGAAATGAGCAGTCTCGTCTTCTTCCACAATCGATTTCCAAATGTGGCAATAATCTTCTGGAGAGCCAAAACTTGCTTCCTTGCGTACTCCCGTTTCGTTTGACCTATAGCTTGCATGGCATTTTCTCCACGAACCAAATAGTCTGATTGGGCGACATAGAAGTCGTGGGCTTTCAGATGTCCAACAAGGATCATCACGAAGAGATGGTACACTTGAGGATGATTCGAAGCCAGCCAGTACTCAGTCAGTGGAAGTTCCCCGGTGAACAGTTCGAAGATCGAGGGGCGGATTCCCATCATCTGAAGAATAGACAAGTAGCAAGAGAAATTTGGAGATTTCCTACCACAATGAGCGAACTTTTAGCACACGATATGGCTTGTAGTGCAGAGAAGAACAAGAGAAGAATCGATTCGTGCCATCTGACATTGTCACTCTCTGGATTCTCGACACTCTGTTTCAGTCGAGTCATGCTTTCCATCATTATCTTTCTCAAATCAGTGTATGTCGCCTGAAGATGGTTAAGCGAAGTGGGAGTGAGAAGAACGGAAATCAAATTGACGAGGTCTTTGTAGAGGGTGTTGTGGCTGAAAATGTAATGGCTGTCGGTATCCTGAAGGCTGGAATTCCCAGACTGAAAAACCAAATCAGTACGTACCCAAATATTCTGTCGTCTCTGTTCTGGGCGCTGAAGAGTCCAGTTTCTTGATTAAAGACAATCTGATGGATTTGAGTTTTGACGTCCGATTCCGTTGGAAGTTGTTTGATGATCTGAATAAACTGGCAGGGGCTTAGATTAGCTCTTATATGAAAAGAAAATTTGCTTGAAAATATTGATTTTGAGCTGAAATAAGGTTGAAAAAACACCATACTTCAGCTCAAAATCAATATTTTTGAAGGTTTTTTTTTTCTAATCGAAAGATCTGATTATCAACTTGTGAACTCGCTGCTCAACATACCTTCGCCAAGGAATTGAAAAATGCTTGTTTCTCTTTTGTATTCTGTTTCGAGAGATTGAGGTCTTTCAATAGCTGACTTAGTGTTTCTTCAACGCTCTTTCTCATTTTCTCGTCGTCTTTTCCCAGTATCAAAAGCTCATTGAGAAGATCACAGATGATAGTTATGAGAGTGGCAGAGGACCACTTCCCATCCTTTCCTTCGAATCGTGATCTCAATTCTGACATCAATTGATCCGTCTCTTCCAGTATCTTCTGACTCTTCGCCATCTTCACAATCGCCATCAACAACTTCATTCTTCTCTTCAATTCTCGCAAATTTCGAATTCCGACTCTCTTCATGTCCGGTCTCACGAGTCGAACCATTTCGGCGGCGAATTCCGGATGCTTCGAGAAACTACTAGCAAACATGCATACTGTATCGATAAGACGCTCCGAGTTTCTCTCATGACTGTTAAAGTCGGGAAGATTCGAGAGGATTGCTCGAAGAATGGGCTGAAAATAGAACCTATGATGGAAAGATGTCTGGGCTCGACTACCTCATGCATTTCATCCGCGATTTTGGAGAATTTTTCAGAGATTAAAGTGAAGCCATTCAAACAATGATTATACTCTCCGATTTTTGCATTTGGAGCCACTTGAACGAGCCATTCAGCGGACTTTCGAACATACGCATCGTCAGTTGATACTAGACGATTTTCAGTTTTGCTACTTATAGATTCAATGATATGACACACGGAGAAGACGATATCGGCACGCCCGTCATCGTGCCTTTTCGAAGCGTTCTGATGAAGGGTTCCCAGCCAGATAAGGAATCTGAAACTGACACTTTAGAGGTAGAGAGGGAAGATAATACTGACTCTGGATAAGAGGGTGAGTCGAAGAGCAAAATTCCAACGCGTCGGAGGATTTTTCCAGCGAGGCTCTTCAGATCAGTTCTATCGAATTTCGAGAACACAGTCCAAACGGTATTATCCAGAAGATATATCCATTTCACTTTGAGAGCATCGATGTCAGGAAGTTTTTCGAGGATCGCCTCGATTGACTGAAGAATTCCTTTTCGCTCTCGATTGCTCACATCGCGTTTAAGAAACTGAACATTTTAGAGGCTCATTTAATTGAAAAACCAAGCTTACCAGTTCCACTAGGTGCCCAATATCATTGTTTTTTGATGGTATCATATTTGGACGACACGTACGATTGCATAGGCTGAAAAAACTGATGAGATTATAGAGAACATATCGAATTTCAGAAGTTAGAGAGCTCAAGAACACACGATGCAGCCAACATTCATAGACTTCCACATTCAAAGTTCAAAAAACTACGCTGAAAATTTGCAGCTCGTATTTCAATTTTGTCAGGCAAACTTGACATAATCAATTAGAGAATTCGCGTGATTTAATTTAAGAAAACAGATGTTGACTAGATTTTGAGAATTTTCTCTGGAATAAAAATTTTTACTCGACAAAAGTTGCAAAAAATTTCATACACTTTTTCAAATCTTCATCATCTCCGGCAATTCGGAGACCGTACAAATCGGGAAGAATTGAAATCGGGAAGAAAACGAAAGCGGAAGAAACGAATCGGGAAGAAACGAATCCGGAAGAAACGAATCGGGAAGAAAGGAAATCCGCGCCGCAGGCTTGCAAAATTGCGTGCGAGGGGTTGCAAAAAGGCGGAGCTTACAGTTTTCAGCCTNATCCGCGCCGCAGGCTTGCAAAATTGCGTGCGAGGGGTTGCAAAAAGGCGGAGCTTACAGTTTTCAGCCTTTTTGCAACTGAAAACTGTAAGCTCCGCCTTTTTGCAACCCCTCGCACGCAATTTTGCAAGCCTGCGGCGCGGATTTCCTTTCTTCCCGATTCGTTTCTTCCGGATTCGTTTCTTCCCGATTCGTTTCTTCCGCTTTCGTTTTCTTCCCGATTTCAATTCTTCCCGATTTGTACGGTCTCGCAATTCGTGACGATAAACTTGTGTTTTTGAAGTGTTCCGTCTTGCGCCTTTGATACAGTACTTTCAAATAACTTGCTTCTCGATTTCTAATTTTTTTTGGATTTTTCAAGCTTTGAAAGAGATTTTCAAGAAAAATATAGATGTTTGAAGTTAGCGATATTTTTCTAAAGGGAAGTGATCAAAAAGCATTCAAACATTTGGCAACATGAGGTCACAGAGGACTGTTGACGCAGCCAGAGGAATGTGCGCTCCACTGACGATGCTATGTTCTCGTTCGACGGACCGCTCTCTCCGATTTCTGCTCGTCTTTTTCCCAATAAAACTGCCCGTTTCAGCTCTTTTTTCGCGAGTTTTTCATTGATTCCTTGCGAAATATCACTTCACAGTTATCATTATTCAATACTTCACCACCGTTGATTGATATTGTTACTGCCACGAACAAATCGATACAATTGAATAGACTCAGAGAAATAGTTCGCTCGTGGGTTTTCGCTTTCCGTTTTTAGTTCCCTTTTTTCCAATTTTCTCTTTTTTTTCTCAGCGATGCCAACTGCTATCGATTTTTAAACTTCAGAGATGCTTTCCGACCCTTATCAACCATTTTTTGTGTAATCTTTTTATTTTATTTTATCGAACAAACTTCGATATAGCTGCCTCTTCCGGAGTTTTTTCTTTCAATAATTCTGAAGATGTGCTGAAGCAAAACTCATGACCTTTATCTCTCATTTTCATCGCTTTGGAAGATTAGTTCTCTCTCCTCTTCTCTCTTCTTCCACTCGATCTTCTCTGCCCCTCTTCTGTAATTGTTTCGTCATCTGATGCGTCAAGAAAAATCAATGCGTCGGTCCCAGATCCCAGAGCTGCCTGCTCAGATTCTCACAGAGGAAATCTCCTTAATCTCTAGGTCTCACCACAAAAATCGTTCATTTTTATGGCGCGATAATGGGCTATTGGTCTTTTTTCCTTATTCTCTATTTCTTTCCTCCCATCGCTTTCCTTTTTCCAGTTCTCGCAAATGTCCAATCATCAAGATGGGTGTTCGTCGCGAATGAGTGGTGCGAATCGAGAGTGTGATTGCACGGAAGACCTATCGGAAACTGAAAAGTTATGGAGCGATTTCGAAGGCGTCGCGCAAGCGGTGGCTCGTCTATATGGCGATTCTTCGTGGAAGAACTTTCGAGGAGCTGCGGAAGGCACGACGCAGCTATACAAGGTAGCTTATCTATAAAAATCCAAAAAATGACAAATCGTAGTCTGGGCTTTTCGCTGAAGCTTTTAGAATTCGAGACATTTGCTTCAAAAGATTGTTCTTTTTTCCCCATCTTTCGGAGCTAATCTCGACTTATAGAAGCTACCACAGGAAGCTACTTAGCCTATTTAAGGGCCCGAAGTTCGTTTTATATATCTTTCAGCTCACAAAAAGCACTTTCCCATTTTCCAGACATCCACCGACATCTACCGCCGAGGCTTCGAGAAGGGCTACTCATCAGGATGCACCAGTGTCGCGAAGGAGATATTCCAAGCATTCCGAGATCCGGCGAAGGTCGATATGAACATAGTTCTCGAAGTTCTCTATAGAAACATGGCGATTCCGAGAGAGGAGATGATTACGGTGGATAACCAGAATAGGCTTTCAGCTGAGACTATGGCTGCTGTTGAATTGTTTCAGAAGGTAATATTTTTTGTTTCGGAAGAAATGAGCGAGCAGATAACTCTGATAAAAAATTGAACCGAGTTATCTACCGGAATGCTGCTAAGTCTGACTAGGGATAGTTTGAGTTACAGAATGTGACATATCTCCTTGTGGATCTGAAAAAAATTGCCAATCCAAAAAACATTTTTTTCGCTGTAGACTCAAAATTTTCAAATCTATAGACATTTTCCAGGCGTTAAATCACAAAACGATACCTGCGACGACGATTGGTGCCCCCATGGCGGCGTTGCCGCCTCCGCCGCCCCCACCGCCACGTCCCGACGAGTTGGATAAGTTCTTGGCGAACCAGGTAAGCTTTAGATTTGATATTCAGAAACAAATATCGATTTTTCAGGTGCAACGCCACCGAAAACGACCACGATCCCCGGCCCGTCACCTGTCGCCAACTTCCCAATTGAAGCGTCAGCGACGTCTGTAGGGGCAACTTCCAGCACAGTTATTTCATGTTTTGTACGTCTCACTGAAGCATCCCATTTCATTTGTGGTCCCTAATCTCTTTTCTTCTTCCATTTACTCTTTTTTCTAGTTCTTCATACCTCTCTCTCTTCCCCTCTAGTGAAAACTGTAAAACTTTGCCCCCAAAACAACCGGTCTGCCCCATTCGCCCACTGAAAAAAAGACTGAAACTTTTCTCTTCTTGAATTTTTAATAATTCGAAGCATATCTAAGTCGCATCCTTTTACTCAACTTCATGGTAGTTGCTTCTGAAGAAACGTTCACGATGGATTTCAGCGTTTTTTTCTCTACTCGGAGTATAATTTCTCTTCCCCGAAAAGTAATATAAACTTTGTAGCAAGTCAGGGTCTTCTCTCTTCACTGTTCTTTTTTATCATCCTCTTCGTAGTTCCCCAGTTATTCGTTTTTGTACATAAAAAAAAACGCCATTATTTTCCCGCGGATCTTTTTTATATAATAGCGAATTTATTCTCCTTATGTCAATTATTACTCTATTCAATGAAACATGACCTTTTCATAATACTCTGAAATCTAATGTCAGCTGGTTTTTTCCTGATTTTTACCTTGTTCTCCTCTTTTTCTTGTCGCCTTTTTCAGCCGATAATTTTCAGCAAGATGGTTCGAAAACTGAAAACTCATGAGCAGAAGCTCCTCAAGAAGACCGACTTTATGTCGTGGACAGTGGATCAGCAGGGACGGCAAGGAGATATGCTCAGGAAGTGGGTTTTTTTTTTAAATGAAGATCAATAAGTTGTATCGATTGGAACGAGAAGCAAATGACAATGTTGAAGAGATCTCACATATCACAATATCAATGTTTTCAGTTGCTTTTAGTTGCAATCGATAGATCTAATTGACACTTTTTTTAGGAGAATTTGTAGTGCCAAAGCAAAAATAACATCATCCATAAAACAGGTTTAGTAATTTAAATAATGAAGATCACAGTAATATCTACTTGAATGAAAATCAATAAAACATATTGAGTCTGAGCTGAGATATCGTTTTTCTTGTTCCTCGTATCTTATCTCTTACTCAATATTTCTAATTGATGTTCGTTACTATTGGTGTATCTGTTGATCGTTGATCGTTGTGTAAATCTTTCGGCTTTTTTTTGCTACATTTTAGTTCTAGAGAAATTCTTCAAGAAACTGGAAAATCTGCCAAAAATTCAACAAAAGTGGCTGCCTCAAACCTTTTCAGCGCCCCCCGGAAGCTCCTTCAATTTCCTGTTTCCAGATTCCACGTGACCAAACGCGAACACTACGCCCTCTACAACACCCTGGCCGCCAAAAGCCGCGAGCTGGCGGATCTCATCAAAAACCTCCCTGAATCGGATCCATTCAGAGCCAAATGCACAGATGATGTGCTCACAAAGTTCTATGCCGCTGGACTCGTTCCCACTGGAGACACTCTTGAAAGAGTTGGAAAAGTCACAGGAGCCTCTTTCGCTCGTCGTCGTCTTCCCGTCGTGATGCGTAATATCGGAATGGTTGAATCTGTGAAGACGGCGTCGGATCTGGTGGAGCACGGACATGTTCGAATCGGAACGAAACTCGTCACTGATCCGGCGTTCATGGTGACACGAACCTCTGAAGACATGATCACATGGACGAATGCGTCGAAAATCAAACGACACGTTATGGATTACAACAATACCCGAGACGATTTCGATCTTATGGATTAACTCCCTTTTCTGGATTTTCTTTCCTGTTTCTTGTTGATTTTCTGTTGTTGTCGCCACTCTTTTCAAAATGAACTCTCAATGTTTTCTCCTTCTCAAAACGATTCTAGAACTTTAGACACCAATTCGAAGGGCATCAAATTTGAATTTTCAGGCGGAAGGAAGGAAAGGCGAGTGTGTGTTTGTGTGATTGGGATAGGAGGCTGATTGGGGAGCAGATCGATGAATAATTAGAGAAGCAGTGGTTTAATTTTGAAAAAGTGAGTATTTTCAAGCAGAAAAAACATCAAATAGTTGAAAAATAATCGACAATTGCAATCAAAACATCAATTTTCAAGACAGAAAAAACAAGCAGATTTCGAAAACGGAAAATGGAATTAGAACTAGTTTTTGCATTTCGAGGAAAACATCGGAAATGGAAGAAATTCTGCAAAAAATTAAGATCTGACTCAATTTTCCTCAAGTTCTATTCTAAAAATCCAAATTCCACAGTGAAAATTTTCAATCGCGCTCTAACGGATAAGTCTGCGTCTCTTCATCAGATTGTTTTCTTTCGTGTTTCGTCTTATTCGAGCGCGATTGCAACGTAGACCTTCACATCGCTGTGTATTCCCAGACAGACAATGACAGTTCACAATGAAAGCGATAATCCCTACTGTTTGACACACATCTCCTTGTTTCAGGCATTCTTCCCCGGAGCAACCATCTGAGCGACACTATAAAAGGATAGGAATCCACCCATCCGGACCCTCATCATATTATCTTCGTTTTCCGATAATGATGTCTACCATGCCCTCCACTTCCTATTCTCTACCCACCCCTGTTTCTGCCCCTACCAAAATGCTCGGCGTCTCTCAACCCATCTCTCTGGATCATCCGACGAAAGAAGATCTTGCTCTCACTTCGAGTCTTCTTGACACTCTCCACGAAGCGAAATCTTTCGAGTCGTTGGAGGAATCGAAGCATCGCATCAAGGTCTTGTGCCAGATCAACCAGCTGGTCAAGCAATGGATCGCCAAGATCACAAAGATCCGAATCCCGGATCGTGAATTCAACGGAGGCGGGAAGCTGATGGCGTTCGGATCGTATCGATTGGGAGTGCACAGTTCCGGTTCCGATATCGACACATTGGTCGTCGCCCCTCGTCACGTCACCCGTATAGATTTCTTCAGCTCATTCAAAGATCTTCTGTCGAAGGATCCCAAGTGCAAAGAGTTGAATGCAGTAGAGCAGGCATTCGTCCCAATCATGACCATGACTTATGACGGAGTGGATATCGATTTGCTGTTCGCCAGAATGGATGTGACAACCGTCCCAGACGACATGGATCTCTCCAATGATTCTCTGCTCAAAAATCTGGACCAGGAGAGTGTGAGAAGTCTCAACGGATGTCGTGTGGCTGGTCAACTCCTCAAGCTCGTCCCCAACCAAGAATCCTTCTGCACCGTCCTCCGAGCAATCAAGATTTGGGCTCAGAATCACGGAGTCTACAGCAACGCGATGGGTTTCTTCGGAGGAATCACTTGGGCGATTCTCGTCGCTCGAACCTGCCAACTCTACCCGAATGCCTCCGCTTCCAGATTGATCCAGAAGGTATTCTTCGTGTTTTCCACGTGGCAATGGCCTCAACCAGTTCTTCTGAATCACGCGAGTCCGAATACCGGTACTGCGTTGGACAAGTTGGTGTGGGATCCGAGATGCAATCATGGCGATCGATTCCATCTCATGCCAATCCTCACTCCAGCATACCCAGAGCAGAATTCCACGCACAACGTCTCCAGATCCTCCCTGACGGTTATTCAGAACGAGCTGAAGAAGGGATTGGACGTCTGCAATCAGATTCTCGCAGGAACAGCCACGTGGAAGGATCTTCTGAAGGAAGTGTGCTTCTTCGAATCCTACCTTCACTACGTGGCACTCACCCTGGACACGCCCACCGAGAAGGATGAAGCGAGCTATGGAGGATTCTTCGAGTCGAAGATCCGTCAATTGGTACAGATTCTGGAGAGGAATCCTCAAGTGGAGATGGTTCAAGTCAATCCGAAGAAGTTCAAGAAGACCGGAACGAAGACGTCGGTGTGGATTGTCGGATTCCAGTTGGTGGAGGGAGCGAAGAATGTGGATTTATCTGCAGATTGTCAGCGATTCCAACAGAGCATCTATCAGCAGGCGATGAACGTGAAGAACATCGGAAATGGAGTCGTCGATGCCACGTATGTCAGAAGAGCGAAGCTCATCAGCTACATTTCGGCTGCCGAGTTGAGCGTCGGAAGAACCGTCGTCAGTAAGAAGAAGAATGCAGGGGATTCCAGTCGGAAACGTCCCGCATCGTCTTCAGATGAATCCGAGCCTGCTGCCAAGAAGAGTCCAGAAGCTTTGTGATCATTTTTATGGGTGTCTTTGTATTTTCTTTTTTGCCTCTTTTCGCAGTCTTTAATTTCAACTAAATAAATAATAATGATCCTGTGCTAAAAACATCGAAGTTACAGACAAAGCTTATTGAGAAGCTATTTTTCGGAAACACGGAATTCAGGTGCTTCGAACTTCAGAATTTTGGAATCTTAGGTTTCAGAAACTCAGAATTTAGACTGCGAATAGGAAATCAGTGCATTCTCGAGTGCCTAATATAAAACATGAAAAAACGGTCTCGAATGAATGCAACGTTGAAGATGGAATAAACAATCGATTGAGCTAATCTTTAAACTCTTATTTTGAAACAGGTAATTCTGGTTGATTGATTCATTCGCAAATAAATATGGCCAAGTTGTCTGATTCATTGAAATAATGGTTCACTCAGCATTCGGTTCCTCCTCCTCTTCCTCTCGAATCTTCGGCAATTCCTTTGGAGAATGTTCACACAACTTCTCAATCATCGCCATCTCGTTTCCTCTCTCGGAGCGGACAGCAAATTGAAGACGTTCGCGGAGAGACTGAAATCAAAATTTTGAAAATTTGCGGTTTCAAAAAAAATTTGAGTGTGGTGGAAATGAGAGGGTAACTGATTCGGCCGTATTTCCCGCAACAGCTCACCTGTTGAGTATTGGTCCAGAAATCTTCACGGAGAGTCGTCTCCACTTTGGACAGCTTCGACAAGTCCTCAGCCAAGCGGAATAGAGAATCTAAAAAGATTTTATGGAGTTCAAGGCAAAGAGCAGGAAAAATTGAGTTCTGAAAGAGAAATTTGATGTTGTTTTTCAGTACTGTAACTTGATCCATGTTACCGTTTTGTCAGTTTCAATATCAGATCCTTAATCTGTAAAGTACATCCTTGAATCAAATAACGAGAGAAATGGCAACTTTCTCATTGCCCCCAAAACTCACTCAAAGCAGACTGATGCTCCTCGATTTTTGTGGACAAGCTTTTAGACTTATCCATAGCGTCCATGAGCTGAAATTCAAACCAGTTTTTCTTATTATCCATAGGAATGTACCTCTCTATAAGACTTGTCAAAAAGCGCATCCATTGCTGGCAGATTCTCCATTTTTCCAGTTTTACACGAATTCAGAGACAAGGCTTCAATAGCACGGACTTCTTTGACTCGAGAGTCAATTATCTTTTGTTCTTCTTTTTTCTTGGCTTCGAGCTGAAAGTTAGATCTTGAAAATCTCGATTCTTGTAGCAGATATCAAAAAGTGGTCAACTAACGAAATGTTGCTCATTTTGTCAGAAACATTTTATTAGTTAGCACCTTTTTGATATCTCTCACAGAAACCGAGATAACTTTTCTCGAAGACACACAGTTTGTTACCTCCTGAATCTCGTCCAACGTCTCTCGCATGTACTCGAAAGGAATGACTCCTCCGATTTGCATTCCCTGAGCACTTTCTGTGATTCGAGAAATCAATTCTCTCGATGCAATATGGAGCAGTGCAATGTGCTCGGATTGGATACGGTAGCGGTCTGGAAAAATGAAGAAGTTGCGATAATAAGAACTAGATTCTATACTTACTAGATTTATTGGCAGCAAAAACGGACACAGTCTTCTCGGAGCCATGGAGAGTGAATCCAATTGCTTGTGGATTCTCAGATTCAAATTCTGAAATTTTTCGGTTTCAGAGAAAGTTCAGATTTTGAGTTAGACAACTTTCTCTGCTAACCAAGACCTCCCGCCCCCTCTTGTCTCTCAATTCGACCACCAAATTTATCTCGGTTCCTGTGACAGATATCAAAAAGTTATCAACTAACAAAATGTTCATAACAAAAAGAGAGTTAGTTGACCACTTTTAGATATCTTCAACAGGAACCGATATAAATTAGATCAAATGGACGGGAAGGGTTTAGTAGAGGAAATCGGTGTACATTCATAATCTTGAATCTTCTTTCATCAAAATCCTACCAGAAAACATTTTATTCAATGGAATAACCGCTCCAGCCGTGTCAATCGTCACTTTGTACTTGGCATTCCGATCCACTTGAGACTCTTCGAAAAGAGTTTTGAATGGCAAGTGAATCGTTTTGGTGATGCACACTGAAACTTTGAAACATTTCAGAGAATGTTCTCTAGAAATCGAGCTCACTTTGAGAGTGCACACAAATCGCATTGATTTTCACTTTGTTGGAGGTCGGCGACTTTTTGGATCCAACGTAGAACGGGATCTGGATGGAGGCTGTGGATTCTGGAAAAGTGGAATTTTTTTTACTGTTTCAAAGTTGAATGATTTCACATGAGCAACGAAACGAAACATTCCGAACGGAAATCGAGTAAAACCAATACTAGTAAGAAACATGACACTTCGGTTTATGATGGAGGTCTTGAAACGAGTCCTCGAATTTTCAAAAATCGTTATCGACCTTCAGAAGTCGAGATATGAGCTTCTCAAGTTGTACACAATGAGAGCCGAGGGGCGACTTTTGAACTTTGTAAGTGGATTCCTGAAGCTCGACAAAAGTTTTTGAAAATGCAGAATTTGTTTCAAGTCCTCCTCTTTCCACTGGTACTCATCCCCTAGTAAGACTTACGAGATCCTGGAATGTTGAGAAGAATCTGTTGTGCCGGAGTCGCGCATTCTGACAAAACATTGAGCTGGATTTTCTGGACCGAGAAGAGTTCGGATAATTCCACGACTATGTTGCAGTAGGGCGCGTTGCTTGCGGCATTTGGCTCGATCTGAAAGATGGAGATTCTATTCGGAAAGTTTACTGAAACCTAGACATTTAGACTATCATGGACCCTCTAATTTTCTACTGACAAATATTACCGTTTCAAAAAAAAATCTAAGGAAACAACAGGATCATCTCAAATCAGTGACGCCTCGTCTGTAATAAGGTTTATCACGGTATAACGTTTCGCTCTATTTCCAGTCAAGGATACCGTGCATTATGTAGAAAAAGTACACCTGTACTTTGAAGACTTCTAGTTGGAAAGGTCAACTATAAACACTTGAAAAGTAAGAAGCAACATTCCGATTTCTTTGAAATTTTGTGAGCGTGATATGCAATTCTAGATCTTCCTATTTGTAGTTGAAAACTTAAACAAAAATATATCTCAAGTCCGCAAGGACGCGTTCAAGAGACAGGGTCTAAAATTTGAGGTCGCATCACTAGACGATTGTACCCGACTTGACTGTCATTTTCCCGGAAAGTTATCAACTACAAAAATGAAGATCTCGAATTGCGTCATACACTCGCAAACTTTCAAGCAAATCGAGTAGCGGAAAACTATTCTTTGATGTCCTCAAAGTTGACTTCCTCAATGTTAGTAGATTTCTGAACGGCACTGGGATTCACTTTGAAAAGCTGATAAAAGTTGTCAAAAATCTAGTGAGTGTTGCCATTTACAATTTTCAAAATTGTCCCTCAGTTTAAAGTACTGACACGGATTCGTATAATCTGAAAGAGATTCATAAGAAAACGCAGTCTCTTGGAAAAAACATAAAGAACATTGGAAATAATCCAGTTATTTGGAGTTTTGGGAGCCTCGTTATGATTCTACCGGAAGCCGATTTCAATTCTTCCTATACTGTTTCAGCCGAAAGCTATCACTGAAACCTCGAATATCCCTCAGTATGCCCAATAGTTCTCCTTTCCAACCACCCACTCACCGTCCTCTTGCCAGTCTCCCCAATACTCAGCTTCATCTGAATCCCCTCCTTTCTCTTCACAGCCCCTCCGGCCGCATCAGACTCTCGAATCTTCTGCTCCAGAGCCTTGAACTGCTCCGCCCGTTCCAAATAGTTGATAATCGCCTTGTCATCGGGAATCTTGTAGAGACTTGGCTCAGTGCCAAGGTATCCCACGACAATCTTCCCGTTTGGAGCTCTCATTGTGATCACGTTCTCGTAGGATTTGCTGGAGAATGGAGATGTCTAGAGAAATGAAAGAAATGACAAACTTGTAGGAGCAGACGAGAAGATTGACTGGGGAGAGTTGAGCATTGCAGTTCCAGATGAGTTGATTATCCTTGTAAATGAGCAGCATGTCATCAGAAGTCGCGATAATGAGACGATTGAATTGGGTGTTGTCTGAGAAATTCAATTCGAGTCATGGAGTTTGCAGCAATTTTTTTCTGTTTCAAAGTTGCGCTTAACATTCTAAGATGAATTCGATCTGTGCTGGGAAATGCGAACTGCAAAGTGAAGAATGGTAAACATTAAGCAGTTAAAAAGTGGTTCGCAACCATTCGATTTTTCTATAAAGTTGTGAATGTATCAAGAAACTTTAGATCTTCTTTTTTGTTGTTGACAACTTCTCTTGAAAATCGCTGACAAGTGAGTTATGACATATTAGAGAAAAGAGGTGCAAAAGTGCTTTCATTTCGCGTCATAACTGATTGGATAGCGAGTTTCCGAAATAGTTGTAGACTACAGGAAGAAAGATCTAGAATTGCCGAATACACTCATAAATTTTCAGAAAAATGCTGCTCAATGTTGATCATTTTGCACTGGAAATCACTTCTGTCAATTAGTGAAACTTCTTCTTCTGTTTCAACTTTTTCTTGAAACTCCACGTTTCGAGAATATTCAGTTGTCTATGACAATGACTCACTGATTTGTAGCGACTTGTATAGACACATCGCCATCCCAACAGCCTCCAGTCGAATCTGCCAGACCACTGATCCGGTTGCATTGAAAGCAGACACGTGGCGGCGACAGAGAATGATAGTCATGGGTTTGAGTCCCTCGGTGACTTCCATTCCGATCGCCATGTCTCCGAGATTGAACGACCAGTCATACTGAAACACAAACCTTTTTTTTTACTGATTCAGAGAACTTTCATCCTCAATGGTATACGGACATCGAGAATCACTATGATTTTTCCAGATTCCCTTAACTCGGGCTCAAGGTCAAATCAACCCTGCAGATTCCGAACCTGGAATGAAAATCGGCATAATGCTCACAAGCTTTGAGTAAGGATCTCGCGGAGATCGAAATCTAAGGTACACTATTCGAAAGATGAAATTCAGTTCCCTTCAAAAATGCATCAATTTCCGTGGATGTTGGTGGATTTTCAGTTCAAGATGGTCAACTTAGAGCAGTGGACAAATAATGTCCCAATTACTGGATTTCTCTGAAAATCGGATAATAAGCAACTATAGATCTATTTTTTTAGTTGACAAGTCTTTTTTCAATCGATCGCATGAAAGCACATGGATCGAAAAAATTTCGAAAGTTGCACTGATCAAATTTGGAAAGCGCGTTACTGTTCGTTTCATAACTTCCTTGGTTGTAATTTTCCAGGAAAGTTGTCAACTAGAAAAGGGAAGATCTAGAGTTGTTTGGTACATCCACTAAATTTCAGAAAAGTCAGGTGATTGGATCATACTTTTTCAACTGCTTTAAAGTGACCTTCCGCACTGAAAATCACCAAAATTGATACATTTTTTGCCGTTACAGTGACTCAAATTAGCATTTTGCCGAATTTCATTTTAGATTCTGAGTCTGCATGCTCTATTTTACTTTGATCTAAAATTTAAAATGTTCCAATTTTCACTGTTTCAAAATGGTTCAAAGTCATTTCTGCTGACTCCAATACCAATAGATGTACCCATATCTTACATTGATCTTTTTCTGAGATCCACTGGACATCAGACTGAACTTAATCGCAGCCAAGAATCCATTATTGGCCACGAAAAGAGTCTGCGTACTCTGACAGTAGCCAATCGGTCCTGGTTGAAGAGCTCTCAATGGGACCATCGAGAACACACACTGATCGCCTTGGTAGAGGGAGAGTTTGCAGTCGATGGATTGGACAAGAATCTGGGATGGAGACTCTTCGATTGGAATGATGCACATGTTCCATGCGGAGATGGTCAATGGGTGAGAGAAGACTTCGTCCAGAGAGGCGTGCTTGTCGTCGGGGTTTTCTGAAAGTGGTTGCTGTTTGAATGAAAAGTTTCGGTTCATCATGTATTTCGGTTCCTAAAACAGATATCAAAAAGTTGTCAACTAACACAATGTTCACGACAAAAATAGGAACATAATTTTAGTTGACTGACATCTTCTGCAGAAAACGATACAAATTAGGACAGAAGAAAAGCAACTGATGACATTCTATTTCAAACTTTCCAGTTTTTGGAACTCAAATTTCTCCGCTTCACATCGAGTTGAACAATCTGAACTTTTGTTCTGACATTTTCAGATAGCAGACCTTGTATTTTCTCTTTCATTTGTAGATATCGAAACTCACCAAACTTGACCGCATAATAGGTCAACTTTTTCGGCGACAACACCGCCAGAACTTTTCCAATCGACGGAAGAAACTTGTCGTAGGCAATCTCCAGAATCGGATACTTTGTTTGCGCCGTCACGAGCACAAGATTCTGAATTTGAGATTCTCCTCAGTTTCAGCTAAAAAACTTACGGGATCTTCCCGGCATCCCGGGTCCAGAATCTGAATCTGACCGTCCTCACCACCAACCACCAATTGCTCTTGAAAGTTTTTCGATTTTTTGAAACTGTAATTTTTCAAACAAACCTCTGTCTTGGTAAAAAGATGCATTTATAATAGTCGCCGTTTTCGGAATAGTATGAGAAACCCATTCTACGAGTCGAAATAAAGACATTCGCTCTCAAAATGAGCCGCGCTTCTTGGAGCAGGCGAGAGTACGAGAGCCCGTGTCTTCTTGTGTCACCTGCCGTGTATCCATGGAGACGGGAGACGCCCGCGAAACAAGCGCCGCCCTAGTATGTGTTCACATGAATATGGTCAATTTTCATTCAATAAATACTACAACCTTCAAAATAGACAAGAAGAAAAATGATAAAGAGAAACCCAGTAGAGAATATCTGTGTTGTTGCAAGATGGTGTTATCTTTGGAATGTGAGTGGACATCGGAGGCTTCAGATCCGATTACTTGGTCTTCTTCTTCTCGTCACGACGGGCACGAGCTGCGGATTTCTCCTTGATTTGGGTGGCATCACGGAGTTTCAGGGCGGCGAAGGCTGAAAATTGAGGGCTGAATGTCATGAGGTTTTGGACAGTTTATTTTGAATTTTTTCGAGAATTCTAAGAGAAGAGATGGAAGCTCCAGAATAAGTATGTACATTCCGTACTAAATATTAAGCTTAACAACTCGATTCAGAAAAGTTCGTCATCCAAGATTGCAAAAACCAATTATGGAGAAGAAGTTTTAGTCAAAGAGGATATTGTGATTGTTGAGCAAAAACCAGTCGTCGTGGAGCGAAAAACAATGGCTGTTGGATGTTGTACTATTCTTTAATTGATAGCCTTCATGAACTTTTCTTTAATTTTTTCGTTTTTTTTTCAATTCCAAAAACAAAAACTCACTGAAAACCGCGATCACAACGATGGCTGGGATGATGAAGACCGAGTTGTCGAACGACGTCGAGTATGGTCCGTTTCCTCCGAGCTCGACCATTCTTTGTTAGTAGATTATACCTGGAAACGTATTCACCTTTTCATTTCATGAAGACTAAACGAGCGAGAAGAGTGACTTGTTCAAAATGGGTACTGTAATTTGAATTTTTAAACTTTCGGTCGGGTTTTCCATGTCTAAAACTGATTATCACTGAAAACTATCCATGAATTCGGATAGACCAGATATCCAACTATCCGAAAATGAGAAAAACCCGCGAAAAATACGACTAGATTCGGGCGAGAAGCACCTACAAATGTGTCTCCTCCTTCAAAAGTGATGCCAAGCTGGAAGGATACGCAGCGCGACCGCGACGCTCTCGAAAGAACTGCGATCCTGTTTTATTTGGTGGACGATTTATGAAGTTTTTTCCCTTTCTTTTGTTCCTTTTGTAAATGATTCCGGATCCACCAAAGCTTGTACATTTTTATTAAAGAGATTAAAAATTGTCAGACCGATAAAAACCAAGAAAATCGATAAAGCTCAGTGAAAGAATGGGGCAAGCTGTAAATGAGCACTTTCTAGACCAGTGTGCTCAGATAATTGTAGCAGTCGTCACGATAAACATGTCCATATGAGAGTTTTGCCCAAAAATAGAGCGTTTTCGCCGCGAAACAAATGGCTAGAAGGACAGCTGAAGATCCCAATGTGATTGAGACACATTTTGAAGCCAAACTCCGTGATGGGTCGATGGCGACGGTGAGCATTAGAACTGAAAAAAACATCGAAATTCCAATTTTTCAAACTATATAAACTGTACTCACCGACTACAAAAACCATGATTGAAGCAAACCAAAACGAGAAAGCAACGACTCTCAAAAAACTAGTTGACTTGATGTATCGGAGAGCACTGAAAACTTTCAAATTCATCACTCAATTATTTCTATAAACTTACTTCTCCACATCCACTTGCTGCTGTCCTTGCTTCACTATTTTTATCATAAACAGTAGCTGAAGAGCAGAAACGAAAAAGGCTAAAATCGAAAGAACGACGATGGCAACGTCGAAAGAAGCAATGACATCTCGAATCACATCCACAACTCCTCTGTACGTAGTAGGGGATTTCGCACTCCGCAGAAACTTTTCGGAGTTCGAGAAGTGAAACTGAAGAGAGACGACGGTGAATAGTGCAGAGCACACTGACATGAAGAGTAGGAGGAGCATATTCCAATGAACCTGAAAATTCAAGAATTCGATGAGACTCGAAAAACTCGGCTTACCGCTTTCCTATCCATCGCTCTGTTCTCATTATTCAAGTCTATCACAGATGGATGACTTTCGCTAACTTGTCCACCTCCTCCACTATAAGTTCCAATTGTTCCTCCCATTGTTTTTGCACCGGCACACGAGACTGAGTATCGCATTGAGATCGGAGAGTTTTGAATCTGAAATTTTGAAAGTTTTTGAGCTAAAAAATACTATTTACCATCGGTAAAAGGGCTTCGTGATTTATCGTGGCTGGAAGATGCTGTGCTCTCCGTGTCGATGTCATTTTTGATTCTCTGCAATTTTCGATTGAATTGGTTGTCTTAGAAAATAGACGCTAATAAAACTGAGATCCGACAAGAAGTGGTAGTTTTTTTTACAAAGTTCCGCAAAACAAAATAAAACTTTTTGCCTTCTGGACAACAAAAGAAAGTTTGTATTACAAAGAGACAGAGACAGCAATCAGGAGAGGACCACTGAACTCCTGGGGCTGCTCATCTCCTGAAGCGCATAAGTTTTTGTGTAAGAAGCGAACGGAGCTCTCGGCGTAGGAGACCATCACCAGGTGGTGTCATTTGAGAGCGATAAAGAGAAGAAAGAGAGCATAATTGAGTAGTGAAATGTCGGAGAATGAAACAACGGAACATTTGCCAGATGTTTCCATATTTCGAGAGAGAAAAAAACAAAAAAAAATGATGGATACAAATTAGTCGTCAATTATGGCGCAGTGTGTGCGAACACCGTCACGGAAAAACACGGATCAATTTTTTTCAAACAAAAATCGATTTAGAAAGCATAAAGAATCTCAACTTTTTCTGAAATTTGGCTGTGAAAAAGTGGAGAAAAACAATACAAAACACAAAAGGACATATCGACACAAATTCTGTTGCATTTTGAATGCACCCAACCATAACGTATTATGATTGAGTGTCCACCCACACCCCCATCCACCCTTTGTTTTTGTTCTCACCCCTCAGATTAGCCTACTCGATCGATATATAGTCCTTCATACAGTCTCACCACCTTCTGTTCTCTCTACTGATGTCTCTGGTTTTTAAAGATCCAAAAATTTTAGTTTTCAGGAAACCTCAAAAAAAGCAAAACTTCGGAGGAAGAAATGAGCGCAGGTGAGTATATATAATGAAATATGATACTTTTATGCATAAATAACTAAAATTCCAGACTACAGTCAATACGGCTACTACCAATCCGGCGGAGGGGGAATTCCAGCTCCATCGAATCCAGTGACTTCAGTGTACGGCGAACAGAGACCAACGTTCTCAGAAGATGGAACTGGTACTCCATACAGCGCTATACTCGATATGTAAGTCTTTGCTTTCAAAATCAAGAATAATTCAATTTTTTTACAGAGTTGGAAGTTCTGCGGTGAGCAGTGACATCAGTTACGATACGTCGTCGAAAGATCCTCATATGATCAGGTAAGAGGAAAAGTGACCAGGAAAGGGGTGAAGAGAAGAAAGGTCGTGGGAATGTAAACATTTTGGGTGCAAAAAAAACGGGAAAAAGTGACCATGAAAAGGCGGCGAGAGAGAGTGAGGGAGAATGAGATTTACATGTTTCTGGAGTAAACAAAACATTCTTCAGAGCTCGCGTCTTCATCGGAAACATTGCACGGGCTATTATCACTCGCGATGATATCATTGAACTGTTTCGCCCGTTTGGAAAGATTCTCGCTGTTAATTACTTTGCGGTAAGTCGATATAAACGGACACAATGAAGTCCGGAAAGAGATCTATGGAATACAACAAAAATCAGTGGAGGATGGGGGAAGGGCTGAGATATGGAGGAAGCACCATAACTCAGCTCACAGTTAATATCTTCGAATTTCATAGCATTTCTCATTATGGAGATGAACCATCTTCTGTGAAATGCGCGTTTTGTCGTGAAGTTTAATGCCCTGAAATTCAAATTTCTTCTTCCAGCAACAAGGCTTCGGATTCGTTCAATTCAACGAAGCGTCGAGCGCCGACGAGTCATGTCGATCTCTCAACGGGATCTCATGGAAGACATGCTGCCTCGGTAAGGAAAAGAAACATTAGGAAAGTTTGAATAAATCTGCCAATCGCTCACTCATTTGGAGAGCTCTTTTTTTCATTTTCCTTCTCATTTTTTCATTCTTTATCTCTGTTTTAATACCTATTCATTTCCATTTCAGATGTCCATTTGGCTATGCTGGGATCGCTCAAAAAACCCGAAAAAGAACCTCGTCATGGAATTCCTCCCGTTCCGCCTGTTCCATCAGCCTTCCCCGCCGGGAAGCCGATGGGCGCACAGGTCGATCCGTCAGCGCAAAGGTTCTTTTATTTACATTTTCTTGTTTTGAAAGTTTTATTCAAATTTTCATGATTTTTCCTCGTTTTCTCGAGGTTTTTCTAGAGTTTTTTGAAAACTTAAGCTCGCAGAAGTTTCCACTGTATTCACAGCTAAAAGTTTTATAGAAAGTTGCGAAAAGTTGGTAATTGAAAAGTTGAAATTAACCATGGATTATTCGAGTTTCAAATATATTACGGAAATCTGTCTCTTTTTTTTTGCGAACTGGTTTTCTTTAAGGATTTGAAGCTTTTAAGCTCGCTGAAGCTTTTGCAAAATCACAGCGGAGAACTCTCTAACCGCAAAGAAAATTGCGAAAAAGTTTCAAAAAGACATCATGAAAAAGTTTGAATTTCCAGCGGAAAACGACCATACGAAGACGAGGAATACGAGATTTTCAAGCAGAACAAGAAGAACAAGCAGTTCGCGAACGGCGACCGAACAACGAATGATCAGTTGGCACCGAATGGTGAGTAGTGTTCGCTAGATTTCACATCTTAAAATTTGAGAACAGATAACCTTGAAATTCTTTATTTTCAGAAATGTGCGACACGATGGTCTGCGGTCACTGCCGTTTCGTGACCAGCGACTTCGAGGAGTTCAAAGAGCACCGTATCTCGGGATGCAACAAGTACAAGGATCCAGAAGAGCCACGTCATCGTCTGAAATGTGCGACGTGCTCGCAACGCTTCCTCGGTGCATGGGGACTTTTGGAGCATCTCACCGAGTTCCATCGCATGTTGCTCTACAACGAGGAGAAGCTTACGGTAGGCGCCAATATTGATTTACAGAAACTCAAAAGTATTTTTATTCCAGCCAGCTGACTTCGCCCAAATGCGTGCTAGTTCCGTGGCATCGTCTGCTTCGGGAGCTCCACCAACAGCTCCACCACCGGCTCCTCAAACCTCTTCCCAACCACTCTCGGCCAACTCGACACCATCGTATCCAATGATCATCGAAGGAACTCCGGTTGCCTACAACGACGGAACCACCCCGCAAAACTAAAGAATCTCAGCCCCGAACTACTTCCATTAATTTATGTTATACTTTCCTGAACTTCGTTGAATGAATGAACACTTGACTGAGCTGTTTGGCGGGAAAATACTGTCTGCAAAATAAACGGCGGCAGTAATTAAGAAGTAAGGAAAAGGAGCACATAAAACGTTTATTGATTTCAAATGGAGCACTAAACATTTGAAAGCGAAGTGAGATTTAATACATTTTGTCGAATTGTTCGACAATCTTCAAACATGTTCTCGCATCCTCCACAGAGTCATGTCCTTTTTTGATTGTTTGGATGTCCAAATCCAACCACATTTTTGCGAGTTTTTTCAATGAAGGCATCTGAGAAGAGCCATCGAGAAGATTCTGCACGAGAGCCGTATCGATGACATTCATATGGATGATCTTGAGCACTTTGAGATCGTTTGATAGTCCGTGTCCGATAAGAAGAGTGGATCGATTGATGAACTGGAAGAGGAGTTGGTGGATCTGAAAGTTTTTGAAGTGAAGTTGAATCGTCAGTTTTCTTTGTTTCATAGAAAGGGGTTTCGCTAGCAGTCGGAAATCTAGACCACCCCCTAGTGTGGTGGAGTAGAATTCGCTGAAAAAATAAGCTCACTTGTTTCAAGGATTTTGCGTCTTTCAAATGAAATTCTTCGATTCCAGAGAACTGGGTATTGAGATGAACAATTTGTCCCTCTGGTTGAATGAATTCATCGATAATCACTTTTCCTTGCAAATCCACAAGAGAAACTCTTCCAGCCTCCAGTCCGTTTTCAGTATGCACCATTTCCACGTCGAGAGCGAAGATCTGAGAACTCAAAATTGCAAAGTAGACTGACGACGGGTTACTTTGTTCGATCGGTAGTCCCTGACCGACACTGGCTTCGGAGACTGCACGAATTGTCGGAGAACACTCTCGGAAGGCTGCTGGTGAACGTGGAAAGAATGAGAAGTGCATCCTTTGGAAGTTCCGACCGTCTCGAAGCAGCACAGATGACGTTGGAATCCACTGATGTATTCAGGTTTCAAGGGGTGAAATTGGCACGAAGAGGAGAAGGTAGACTTCCTATTGAACAGTGTCGAACATCTCGTGCATTTTCTTCTGTTATCGTTGTCTGGCATGAATGCGAAGATGCTCCATTGGTTTTTCTTCTTGAATTGAGCTTTTTCTGAGGTTTCCGTTTCGAAAAACAGATATCCGTTCTCTTTCAAAATCTCCTCTGGGATCACGAATCGACTGTAGGCGTTGTGACGATTTTGAGGACTCATTCTTGGACTGAAAAAAAAATAATTGAATTTTGTCATTCGAAGTGTTCCAGAGTTTGCAGTATGCCATCGCACTCGAGGACACGTTGACTGTTTTATTATTTCCAGAAAAAAAGAGTCAACAAAGAAGTTGAAATCATGAATTTGGCCCTTGGCTCCGCCCACTTTTGGTACAAAAATGAATGTTTCATAAAGGGGCGTGACGTTTTGCAGCCCGCGTATCAACGGTAGGAACCTTTGATACTCAGTCAACGTGATCAAGTATTCGCAAAAATAGATAATTGCACCCACCTTTTGGCTCCGCCCACTTCGAATTTCCGATTTTCGCTGGGTTTGCTATCATCATACAGATTACACATTTTCCTTTTCTTCTTCGAATTTCCAGCACTTATTTCAGTTCTTCATGTCTACAAAAAAAAAGAATAATCAGCAGTTTTTTTTTTGCTTTTCTTGAAATATAAATCTGAAAGTGAAGCCTCCACAATATGTTAAACGGCACACTTCAAGTGTCATTCGAGAGAATATTTATTTCAAATTGAGATTTCGGACAAAGAGACTTAAATATTCCATGCAAACTTATTGAGATTCTCGAGAAATGAGGAAATGGAACGACATATAAGAATGAGTAGAGATGAAATGAATAAATGATACTCGAAGAGATACTCCTATTCGGCGGGATTGTACTCATCGGGATGTGGGGATCCTGCAAAGAGTGGAAGTACTAATAATCCAAAAAAGAAGGTTTTACCATTCTCTGTTGCTACTGTAGCGTTGTACACATAATCCTGGATGTCATCCTCTGGTGGTGGAGTGCGTGGTTCGGCGTATGGATTGTACTCTTGGTAGTGAGCAACCGGTTCTGAAACTGCTGTACGTTGCTCACTGAATCTTCAAAGATATTCCTACCTTGTTCACCTGCCTCCTCCTCTTGGAACGATTGATATTGCTCATCACCACCATTCTGCTGACTGTAACCACTTGGGGGCTCATTCTCCTGCTGATCAACACTCTCTGAGTACAACTCTTGAGATTCCTCCTTTGCTTGTTCGACAGTTGGATAGAACATCTGAAAAGGAGGACGATAAGCATCATTGGGTGATCAACGATTCACGGAAATCCATGGAAGACTGTTTATCTGTGGGAAATCCCACGAGAGATTTGTCAATAGATGATTTGTAGATCTCAATCAGATGCTTCAAATCAAACAAAAAACAGTTGAAAGTATAGAGGGTGAGCTGAGACATAGAAGAAACATCCTAACTCACAGTCAATCTGATTGAGATCTACATGTCATCGATTGAAAACTGTCTCAAAGAATTTCTAGCTTCCCGAGACAAACTGTCTTCCATCTCCTCGACAGTAAACCCTACCACATGTTGAGGACTGTCCTCTCCAACCGACGGAATACTGAATATGCACAACATCCCTTCGTCTCCCCCAGTCAACAAATGCCGACTGGTCGGAGAGAATGATAACGCACAGACCGCTGCCGTATGCTCATTGACAATCCGCATGATCGGAGTGGTCAGTTCGATGTGCCAGATGAAGACCTGAGAGGAGGAAGAAGCACTCGCGAATCTAGTCCCTCCTGACTTCTCGTCAACCGTCAATGCAGTCACTGGAGAATCATGAGCAGAATACACCCGGAGGGCTTTGATTGAACGACCCGGGTCGATGTCATTGGTGCTAAAACAAGATTTTGGGCCTTTTAGGTTGAAAAATTCCAGAAGATCTTACAAATCCGTCATGGTATGCAGCTTGATAAGACGGTCATCGCAAGCACTCAAAAATCGATCATCGCCGGGCAGGAACTCAATTTTCCGGACTCGCATCGAGTGAACTAAAAATTGTGGGTTATGAAGAGAAAGTCCAAACTTGAAAAAAACCAACCTTCATATTTGTGGAAGCTTTTGAAATCCTCCGTGTGTAGCAGTTCGATACCACCATCCAAGTGTCCGATGGCCAGGTATTTCGCGTCACGACTCTGAAAACGGTTTATCTCCGGAATGAGGAATTTAGTAGATGTAATGTAGATCACTTCGATGTCTATCGATTGAAACGAGGAGCCGTTGAAAACGGACAGCTGAGTTATAGAAGACGAAAAAACCGGCCATACTTTCAACTGCCCATTTTCCTACTCGATCTCATTGTGTTCTGCCTTTCGATTGACAACACTGCATTGTAACTCACATATTTCAAACAACTGATCTGTCTGACATTCGGGTACGGTTCTTGCCGAACAACTTGATCCGAGCAACCCTTGACTTCTTTCAAGTATCCTGTATAGGAGGCCGTGATGTATCCGGTTTTCTTGGGGGACACTGCGCAGTACGTGGCTTCGAGATAACCAAATTCCGATTTCACCGTTCTCACAGAGTTGATCAGTTCCGCTTCGTACACAGTGGCGTCGAGTCCCACCATCGTCACATCTGAAAGTGTTTTGGATAAATGAAGAGAAGTCACACGAAAAAAATTTAAATTTCTGGACTACTGATAGACTGTCGATTTTTCCGAATCGACAATAACTAACATTGTCCATCCACAGAAACATCGGCTGACTGAATCGCGGTTCCTGCACTGATCAAGACCATCTTCTCGTCGAGGAAAATTGAATCTTCCGCTCGGTTTTCACACCTAAAATTGAAATCCACAATCTCCGGTTTTCGATTCATTCAGAACATACAGAATCCAAAGTTTCGAGTTTTCATGAGACACTGAAATCACTCCGATTTGTCCTCCGAATCGAAAAGTCCAAAGACCAACCATCGGCCGGAGATGAGCTGGAGAATTGCAAATTTTCTCAGTTTTCGTTTCTTTCAAATACCTTTCTCATATTTTCCTATAAGTTTCGCCTGTGGAATGTCATCCTCGTTCAGTGAATCGTCCATCTTCAAGGAAAAACAATAATATTGACAACGAAAGTTGCAAAGAAGTCGAAAATACAATGGGTGGTCGTGAACCAAAACATCAAGTGGACAAAACATGAAAAATAAGCAAATTTATAAGCAATCAATATACACGATCTTATGCTTTCAAAAACCGGAAAAAAACTGATGAAATAAATAAATAAATATGATTTTGATCTAGAACCACTTCTGATCATTCTTCCAGCAGGAGTGGAGCTCTTCGATGGCAGCAGAGTCGTAACGATCCACAAACGACTTGATGATTCCAGCAGGCTCGGATGGGTAGGTGACAAGGGAGATTTCTGAAAAGAGCTCGGTTCTTTTTCAAAATTCAACCTCAAATTTCTCACCTCCATTGTTCTCCACAGTGTTCGGCTGCACAAAGAGACGTCTTGGCTTGCGACGAGCGATGCAAATGTTCCGCCAGTTGAGCTCAGTCTCTCCGACAGCTCCGTACGACTCGAAGAGTCTCTTTCCTCCTTCAAAGTCTCCTGTCGACTTATAAGCTTGAAGTTTGGCAAGGAATGCGGTGACAGCTGGACGTCCGACGGAGTCAATCAAGTTTCGATCCAGCTTGAAGTGAAGATCCGGCTTTCCATCATCTCCCTTCGTTTCTTCAATCTTGACGAATCCTTGTCCAGCCTCCAGGACAACCTTGGTGAGCACATATCGGGCGTAGCAATGAGCCTGTCCCCACTTCTTCTGATCGGCTTGATAGAACTCGAGAGCCAGGAGTCCAGCACGGATCTCGCTAAGCCAGTTCACATACTTCACGTCCTGAGCGAGATCTCCAGTGTAGCCAAAGATTCTGAAATAGAGATACTTTCACGGGCAACTATCTACAATATCTTACTCAAGAATGTCCTTATCGCAGCACAGAACATATCCAACCGCTTCGGCACGGCACTCTTCGTACGCCGAGGCGAGTGGTCCGAACTTCGATGACCAAGTCTCTCCGGGCTCATACCACGTGGCAATCGGTCCACCGGTGAGAATATCCTTGACTTTGTTGTTGTCGAAATTGAAAGTTCCATCAGTGTTCTTTTGGAACAGTTTTCCAGAACCGTGTCCGAGAAGCTCGTGGAGTCCAACTTGAACTTCGAAAGAGTCCTTGTGATACTTGAACATGAGCTCCTCATCATGATCATCCAAGAAGTTCATCTTCTGTTTTGGCTGAGCGGAGATCACGTTTCCAAGGGAGACATTCTTGAATCCTTCGTTTTGGCGGATATCATCATCTGAAGAATTCAAAAATTTGATTTCCAAAATGACACAACTCCAAAAAAGCTTACAATTGGGAATATTGATTCCAGCTGGGATTCCACTGCTTCCAAAAGCGATCACATCCAAAGCGGTGAAGTCTGGTTTCAAGAAAGTGTCCTTCTCGTAATCTGCTCCCCATGGAAGACGTTTCAAGATCTCTTCAGCTCTCGTGACCAGAGTTTGGAACTTCTTCGACGTCTCCTTGTTGACAGCAGCAACAAATCCCTCGAACTCAGAACGAGTTCCCGCCGGATCTCTGTAGTTCTCGATGAATCCAATGTAACTCTCCACTGCCGGTCCGACGTCCTTGATCCAGTACCGAGATCCGTCTTTGTGCTTGTTGATTTCTCCCGTTTTGAAGTGCTCGATATAATTTTTGAGCATCTCTTCCTGGTTCTTGTTGGCAACGGAATCAATCGCTTTTCCGAGCCACTCATGTGTTCTTCTCATGATCGGCGAGTAATCTCCTCTGACGATTTGAACAACGTCTCCTTCGAATTCGACAGCTTCAGAAACAACACCCTCTTCCGATGAAGCGAGCTTAATGGTGAACGTAGTCTTTCCATCGGCTCCAACCTCCTTGAAAAGGCGGGAATTCCAAGACTCCACATTTTTCAGCTTGAAAAACCGGTCAATTTTCTGAGCATCTTCTTTTGTGACGTTTGGCGAGTGATAGCAGGTGACTCCCTGAAAACTTCTGGTTTGTACATGAAACATACTTAATCCTCACCTTATCTCCAAAACCAAGTTGCAACTGATTGGCTTCCAATGACCCAATGACTTTCTCCACCGACTCCCACGTCTTCATCACTTTCTCGTCTTTACCAGCCGCCGACTTCTCCAGAAGAGCTCGGATCTTCGATGACTCAACACCTGGGACAATTTTGGAGTCCCCGAATCCCTTGTAGTTTCCAGAGTTCGAGTAGAAGGCGGCAGCATAGACGACCAGAGCGTTCCAGTCGTTATCATCGAAACCAATAGCCAGAGCTTTCTCCTTCAACTGCTCGACGCTTTCCTCCTTGAACAGTCTATAGAGGACATAGAAGATTGGAGCGGATTCCGGGGAGACTTGTAGGAAGACTGCGAGAGATCCATCGAAAGAGGCCTTTGCCAGATAATGCGCGTACTTCCTCTCCTTTTCGGTCAAGGTCTTGAAAGCATCCGACGCGTCCAAATGGCAGACCGGAGTGTCGACTGGGGTGATATGAAGAAGGCGATCGACGGACATCGAGGGGTGGAATGAGAAAGTTGAGGTAGAGACGAACCTGAAAAGGAAACAAGGTTAAACTGGAAACAGAGTATTTTGGAAACAGAGTGAGAACGATAAGCTCGAAAAATTATCAAATTTATATTGCCGTTGTATGGTCTTTCCAGATTTTTGATCGCCTAATGATGAGAGAAAAATTTCGAGTGTTATCTTAACAGTAATTTCACGCATTTCCAGAACTAAAATACCGTTTTTGGAGCTAACATAATGAAAAAGAATGACAAAAAAAATCTCTCGTTTTCAAAAATTAGTTTGCTCGTCAAATTCGGCGTTCCTAGTGCCGCGAACACCGAATGTTGTTTGCGGACCTTGTTTACGCGCAAAATTTGTTTACATTTTCTCGTTTTCTGATGTCTTATTTGGAGGTCAAAAATCTATTTTTCGCCTATTTTTCTTCTTTTGTTCTCGTCGTTCAAACGAACAACTCATTCACCAATCATTCCTCTTCAATTTCAGCCGTAAGAATGTTGCAAACTACCGTTCGCTCTGTCTCTAAACTCGTCCAGCCGATCACTGGGTTAGTGTTATCTCGAAGTTTTGAAAGCAAAGCTTGGTTTTAGAGCCGCCGCCGTTCGTGCCAAGCACACTCTCCCTGATCTTCCGTACGACTATGCCGATTTGGAGCCAGTTATCAGTCATGAGATCATGCAACTTCATCATCAGAAGCATCATGCCACCTATGTGAACAATCTCAACCAGGTCGAGGAGAAGCTTCATGAGGCCGTTTCCAAGGGTATGAGCAATCTAATCTAGGTTTCAAGTAGCAGTTTGTTTCAGGAAATATCAAGGAAGCGATTGCTCTCCAATCTGCTCTCAAATTCAACGGAGGAGGACACATCAATCACTCCATCTTCTGGACCAACTTGGCCAAAGACGGAGGAGAGCCATCGGCCGAACTGGCCAAAATGATCAAGGTTTGTCGATTGACCGAATTCGAATGAATTTTGCATAATCGGTTTACAGCGCGACTTTGGAGACCTCGGCACCCTCCAAAAGATGCTCTCCGCGTCGACCATCGCCGTTCAGGGATCCGGATGGGGATGGTTGGGATACTGTCCAAAGGGAAAGAAACTGAAGTTGGCCACGTGCGCCAACCAGGACCCACTTGAGTCCACCACCGGACTCATTCCACTCTTCGGAATCGACGTCTGGGAGCACGCCTACTATTTGCAGTACAAGAACGTTCGTCCAGACTACGTCAACGCCATTTGGAAGG
The DNA here is from genome assembly GCA_900536305.3 of Caenorhabditis sp. 40 LS-2015. Taxonomy (NCBI): domain Eukaryota; kingdom Metazoa; phylum Nematoda; class Chromadorea; order Rhabditida; family Rhabditidae; genus Caenorhabditis; species Caenorhabditis tribulationis. The sequence goes on from LR543346.1 coordinate 42,587, forward strand.
TTGGAAGGAAATCGTTATCATCCAATGAGTGATGTTTTTCAGATCGCCAACTGGAAGAATGTCAGCGAGCGCTTCGCCAAGGCTCAACAGCAACAGTAATGACGCTTGTTTTCAATCGAAATCGTAGACGTAGAAGATCTTGCTTTGTTTGTGTTTTGTAACTATTTTAAAGTATTTCTGAATAAATGTAAGTAAAATTCTCAAACCTTTTCAGCGCGAATGATCGCCGCAAAACCTGAGCTATCCGTCCATTCATGCTGAAAAAAAAACAATTCTGAAACGGTTAGTGAAAAATAAAATAAATCCAGTTAGATCCCCAACTAAAACTAGGTGTGCAGCTAAATGAAATTGAATTGAAGACAAATACAGTTTATTTGTAAGACACGATGATTGCAGGGTACAAGTAGTGAATGAAGATACGGTTTTCAGTTGATAATACAGGAGGCCAATTAAAGTACATTATGTGCAATTATTTACAAGTTTCGGAGAGAGTCGGTGAGGTCCATTTGATGGTGCATTCGGCGATCTTTCTGGAAGTAATCCGAAGATAATAACGGTAATATGAAAAAGAAAACTTACATTATAATGGGCAGGGACAAACGCAGATCGGTGGGCGGGTTCGTGCTGAAAAAGATGAATAATTTTATCTTTTTCCCGCATAAAAGTAGCTTACAACAAAAGGCAGGAAACTGCTGTGATGAGAATGATCCGGGAATCGGAGTTCTTCGAGAAGAGGAGCATCCACCAGTAACTGAGAAGCATTATCCACCGCTTTCCATATATTCGTGGGATCTGGCTGGAATTTCGGATCAGTCAAAGCGGCTAGACCGTTTTGAGTGGTGTGGTTTACAGACGTCGGATCCAAAGCCGAGTTCTGAAAAACGCCAAATTTTCGAGGCTCTTTAGTTTTGTCGGCTCACCAAGACATATGACGACGTAGAAGGAAATACTGGCTGCATCAGTGACAAGTCTATCTCGGCGGCCCTCTGAACGCATGGAATCACTATCGGCTGGAATATATTCTCCTCGACTTCGCTCTGAGGTTGTTGATCCATTAGCTGATTCTCCGAGCTTGACGATGCGGCAGAATCATTCTGCTGGACACCAGAAGACGTTGGAGGCTCCATCGTCGATGTGAATGTCACTGCACTACGCTTATACTTTTTCGGACGATTTCTGACTCGAAATTTGTTATATCTAACTGCCTGCGCCGCTTCGTCTCTTTCTCTCGCCAACTCTTCTTCCAGAATCTTTTCATCCGCCTTTTTCACCGTCATCGTGGTCTTCAAGAAGTCTCGGACAGACATCTCCCCGCCCGTTTCCATTTTTTCGGGGGAAATGGATCGATTTCTGATGGGAGAGTGTGCCGGGGGAGCATCGTGAGTGATTGGAACGGGATAAACTGGTAGCGGATTGCTTATTGTCTGTTGCTGCCCGACTATCGATTCTTCCGACGGCTCCGTTTCTATTCCCTCCTCCAAGGGTGCTTCCTGATTTTCCATTTCGTCTATTGCATTTTCTTCGACTACGGGAGATATTGACGGTTCTCGTGTTCCCTGAAGACATATTTTTTTTATTTTTTGCAACATTTTTCAACTTTGAAACTCACCAAAACTTTCTGCATAATGAGCTTATTGAAATCCTGCTGCGTCTGGATGAATTGATTCACGACATCCGATAAATCATCGATTTTCTTCTCAATTTCCGCTTGTTTTTCGTAATGGGGAGTCATCAATCCCGCGAAAAGCTCGTGTTTCTTATCCGTGCTGCCACTCGGATTTTGTGGATTCAACAGGTCGAGAATTTGAAGATGGCTCTGAATTTTAAGGATTACTCAATAATAATTGGGATTAGATACTCACTGTAAGTGGATTCGGCTCATGAACATAACCAGTCACTGATGGTTGAGAAGCGGTTGGATTGAAGCCCATTTGGTACTGAAAATTGATTTGGATATCGACTTTTGCATTGGAAATATCGAGGCTCTGAACAACTTACTATAGATTTATCCGGAATAGGAAAATTGATTTGAGGATTCATTTCGAATACTTGTAAGTCTGTCATTGTCAAATGGATTGCATTGGAGAAGGAATCACGCAAAAATGGAGCTGGTGTCGATTTACGATGAAGAGAGCGCACGGCCGGAGTGTCGTTGAAAAAAGATTGGTCTGCTATACTACAAACTACAATGGGTGGATTAGCAGACCAACGCGTGTAGAGGAGTGTCAAACGTTTTAAACAGCTTTATTGGCTGAATACAGGGAATATGTGAGCGATAACAATAAAATTGAAAAAGTGGCAGTATTCTAAAAACTTGGTCCAAGGTAAAAAGAACAGGAATATGTCAGAAAATGCATTGAATGTGAAAAATAACGCCTTTATTGATAAACTATCGAAGATTTCCGCTTCTTGATGAAACTTCGTTTCGTTGGCTTCACCATCGCCGCGTCTCGACCGAAGAACGAGATCAGCTGTGGATGAAGTTTGAAATGTAGTGGTTCGTCTTTCGGTTGTTCCAGAATTTCTCCATCCAGATTCCAGACTCCCGGATCGGCTTGATCGGAATCTGGCTGATACGACCATTTGGTGACGCGGTAGCAATTGAGCGATGGATCCAGTTCGTAGAGCTGGAAATTTGAAAATACGAAGGAAATTGAGATCATTCGAGTTACCTGCTTGCCTCCATACATGGCCACTTTTCTCATGAACTGCATGTTATGGAATCTGGAAATTCTTGGGACGAGAGCCAAGTCGAGAGTTCCGTCGCCGATTCCTGTAAACGGTGCGAGTCCATGAGGCGTGAAAGGAGTGACAGTCGGGATGACACAGCAGATGACATGAGTGAACTCGGCGTGCCAATGATAGTCGTATTTGTCGTCTCTGAAAAGAAGTATCTAGTTGATCTTGGACCAGATTCCTGTCACTCCTACCCCTGAGGTTTCTTGCAAACTGGGCATGGTTCGATACACGGTGGTAATTGTTCTTTCGGATTCACAGTTTCCTTGTGAGACAGAGAGAACTGCACCATTCCCCGATAGATCGGATGACGGATTGTAGTTCGAAGAGCACTCCACTGATACCTCACCGGACCCAAGCACCGGTACTCTTCCGAATCCCTCAGAACATCTCCCAACCATCCGTACGAAATCGCATTCGCCGAAATTCGTATTAGTTTTTGGTGTTGATGGACAGTACACACATCCACATTGCACTCGGATCCGATCGCAATATGGACTGCTGACGTGGCATGATCATTCGTCTCATGGACAGTCGACACAATCGAATTGGCAGATCCCGCACCGATGATTCCGAATCGGATGTGGGGAGTGACGAGGTGAGACGTATTCGGATCGTCGATGTTCCTCCCAGCGTCTTTCTGAGTCCGGAGAAGAGCACCGGAGAGAAGTTCATTGAACAGTCCGTCTCCACCGACAGACACTAATCCATCGAGAGCACACCATTGCTCGGGCGGCATTTCAACGATAAAGTCTCTGGCATGATTCGCCCGTTCTGTGAGCATCACTTTGTACCGGAGTCCAGGTGTCAGCCAGAAAAATGCTTCCACGTTGTCCTTGAAAATCTTCTGAGCTTTTCCCTTTCCTCCGAACGGGTTGATGAAGATTATGATATTCTTTGGGCGGTTTTTGACTCCTGAAAAATTATGATTTGATTGAGCGTTGCATCTCATTTCGAACTTAAAAATTGCGCAATTTCTAAACTTCGAGATATTCCTAGTTTTCGAATTTCGAATTCAGTTCCGCTCACAGCTGATGAACTTCACGGAAGACGGTGTATCTTTGGAACCAAAAATTTTACAAAAAATCGCCATATCTAAGCTCCCCGTGAATATTTTCAACTGATCTTTGTACTTTTCGATAAATCTCATTGCGATCTACATTTTGTCTATTGACAACTTTTTCGTAGAACGTTTCATTTTAAAGATATGTATGACCCACTTCTCAACGTGGTGTCAATCAACGAATGCCAATAATCGCGTTCGCTGGTCGTGTAGAAAACCACCGGAATCTGTTTGAGCCTCCACTTCTGTTTGTCTTTCTTGTAGACGAAATTGAAGTACAGCGTCTTGTCAGATGTCACCGGTTTCTGCAAAAAAGTATTGGGTTGCTTGATGGGTCTTTGAGGACAAAATTATACCGTCGGGATCACCGGAACTCCACTTTTGATCTTCAATGGAAAGGTGGTCGTGGAGAGGAGCTCATCGAGACGGTAAACTATCAAATGTTTTGAGGAACCACTGAAAAATCATTTTCAGGTTGCAAAAAAAAACGTTTGAAATCTCACTCTAGTAATCTGAATTCAAAAACATTGTGATCTCTGTCGAAAATGATTCGATGCTCCTTGGCATGAGGTGATTGAACATCCGCGATCAAATGTCCACTCTCTCCACTGATACGACTTCTCGACGAATACCCGATAGTGTCCACGGTGTCTCCTGGAATATTTCCGATTTCTGAAGTGAAAAAAAATCTTTCAAATTATTTACCTTTTATTGGCTCAACAGGCACAATCGTCACGTGTTGTTGATTACTGCCTTGCTTTGATTTTTTCGAATTCGGCATCGGCGGTTCTGTGAGAAAAGAAAAAGTTGAGAAGGGCAATGAAAAGGGGGAAGAATGTGAAATGGAGAAGTCTTGTGACAGCAGCTTGAGAGCGGAAATTCGAATTTTCTATTCATCGGGCTCATCGAATAATTAAATATGCACATGAGAGGACTTTCTTGGAGAAATTTCAATTTGTTGAAAAATTGTGTTCAAAAAATATTGAAAAGAAGATCGCTTCGAGACCCAACATATTTTCCTAGGATGTTCCTCGAATATTACTGTAGCCTGTACAATTTCGAAGGATTTCTATTCCAAAAAATGTCAAAGTTTTCTACTCAAAATTAAAGTTTCCAAGAACAAAAGCTTTGACGAGCGCGAACAAGAAACAAAAACTTCATAATCTCCCCTCCTCCCTCTTCAAAACAAAAAGTAAACAAAAAAAAACGCACCCACCACAACAGACAAGAGGAGACAAAAAAAAAACAGTGTAAAAAGAATCGATTGCCGGTGGAAAAAAAAAATAAATGAGCGACGGGACAAGAGGGAGATGAGAAACAGACGGAAACCCAAACGGAAATGGAAAAAAAGCCACCGACAAAAAAATGGGAGGCCAAAAAGACGCAATTTTGGAAAGTGCAAACAACAAGTGCGCTCTAGTGGCGATTCAAATGAGATTGGAGGGAATTTGAATTGCTAACAACAATCTTCTCAAAAATCCAATTTCACTCTAGATATCAGCAGTAGAATACTTTGACGTCTCCTCTTGATTCAATTTCCCAATCGTATTTGTTGTGGTTAGTCAGGGGCGAGAGAAAGCAACCGGTTCTTTTCAAGGTGTATCCCCCTTCTCTTGCTGTCTCATCGCCCATGACACATTCAAACATTGACCTAGCTGTCGAAAAAGCATCAGTTACAAAAACAATCATATTTTTGAAAGTTGGAAGTGAAAAATAGGGCGAAAGTCGGAATCCCGTGCAACTCTGAAGTTCAAAATCTGTACTAAGGCCAAAAAATTCAGATGGAAGGAAAGAGACACAAAAACTTGAAAGTAGTCAATGATGGGAAAATGCAAAACACACCCACATGAGCACAAAAGAAGAAGAAGAAGAAATACTTATTTTCTCTCTTCTCCATTTTATTACATTCCATGAGCACCCAACACGACATCTCTCTTGTTTTTGTTTTTTTCCATGTTTTCCAGATGCCAATACGGGTGAATGAATAGGGGGAATGGGAAAGGAAAAGCGTGTTGGGTTAAATGCGAGAAACGTTGGAACGAAATCGAAAAAGTCGTGAAAAATTTCAGAGTTTCTTGAAACAGGTCAAAACTTCCTTCAAAACTTCCAAAAAGTTTGCAAGATCTTCAAAACAAGACTACAGTAAGCTTCTTGCTCACTGTAAATCCGGTTTAAATCCCCATTGCATATCGCTAATTTCGGCGTCGGAGTAGCCAAGTGGCAAAGGCGCAGGCCTTGTGAGTCTGTGGACACATGTCCTTTGGGGGTTCGATTCCCCCCTCCGGCAAATGATTTTTTAGAGTCTTTTTGAGATTGCATAGACACTGACAATAGTTAATATATGTTTTATTGACAAATTTACAAGTAACATTTACCAACGGGAGCATTCGGGAACTGCGAAAACCAATAGACTCAGGTTCAGACGGAGTGAGAATCCAGATCTCTGAAATCCGGTCTCTCGAAGATTTCAAAAGTGAACTGACGACCGAGTTGAACATCTGACGGTCACAACATATCTATCACACACAATGCAATCTATGAAATAACCAGTATCGGAATGGTCGAGAATTGAAAGGCATGTTCATCTGCCTGTAGACACTGCTTGACTCGCAACATTTTCACAAAACTTTTCGAGAAACCTAATGGGAAGATTTTAAATTCAAGAATCTTCAATTATTCAGAGAATCAAAAGACTCCTCTAACAACATATGAAGGATCAACTTGATTTGAGTGAAAAATCGCAAATTTTTCGATACATTTTTTTTGCCCCGAAAACAAATTTACTAGACGTATTCTGGCTTGAGGATTCCAAATTTGTACTCAAATTTGCTCTAGCTCAAAATTTGAGCGAGTTATGATCTTGCAGGCACCTCATTGAGATTTTGACAAATTCCGAAAAATAAAAGTTCAAAAAAGTGTCTTACTTAGTGAAAAATTATTCATATATTTTGTCAACAGATCATCAAGGATCAAGTTTGTGGTGAGAGCAGCTACTACTTATTAGGTCGGTCCCTGAGCTGGAATTCGTGCAAATATGGTTCTCAGTTTTTCTATCCATGATTTAAACAGGAGTTCACTAGACGTATTCTGGCTCATGGATTCCAAATCTCTACTCATATTTACTCTAGCTCTAAAATTGAGCCAGAAAAATTTCCATTCTAACGTTTCTTGTAAACGGAGATGAGCTTTCGATATGTCATGGAGGTCAACATGGAGGGAAAACTTTGAAAGGGTATGCTTAAATTTGTGAAAACTTCCACCGAAATTTATCCATCGAGTTATTAGTTCGTGATGGTACCTGGGTTCATGAGGGACACATATTACTTAACATCCCTCATTAATCCAGGTGTCACCGTTCACATTCTTTCTTCACATGTCATTCGAGCCTTCACATAGGGACCAGGTTGTCTCGATCTACCTAAGTGCTCTTTCATTGTACAGGTGCCCCTTCTCCATTATCTTGGATCGATTCACTCTTTGGATGGTTCCATTCCCAAACATAATCCAATATTATGAACCAACTGTTCTTGAGACTTTCTTTGGTAGGAATGACCCTTAGACATCTTTAATGATTCTAACTCCTTTATTTTTATTGAATATCACTCTCAAGTCCTCCCGCTTACTATACCAATTACTACTCGAATTCTTGTTATTGGCACAGAAGACAGGAATCGAAGGAATCCTAGACTAATGAAAGTTCCTTTTTTTTTCAAAAATTATTTCTGTTTCAGAAATCTAACAAAGGATGCAGTGTTCCGTTCCGATATTGAGTTACATACATCTGAAAAACTATCTTCCAAAGATATTTGTGAACCCACTTTTTCCTCGAATACTTCTCTTTCTGTTCAATGTTCTCTCATTGCACAGCCCTCACAATCTTTATTGTTTTCTAAATAAGACAGATGGTGCACATTCAGTTGGACTTTTTTAAACCATAATTTCCCTGTCGTAATGAAAACTGTCAATCACTCAGTCGTCGAATATCGAGAAATCGTATTTCATGAAAAGCTTCATTTCATGTCTTGCAAGTCCAATCACTGTTACAGCTCCTTTTGCTCACTCCTTTCGTTCGCCTTTTTCGAAAAAAAAATTCAGAGGAAAAACTCAGAATCAGTCAGTCATCAGATATCGAAACAATCTTCGTTTGATTTCTCGCATTTGAATTGGAAAATTCAAAAATGTCTGCTACAGTAACCCTCTTGCTCACTCTAAATTTTCCATATATTCAAAACAACACTCTCGATCTTTCGTCGCCGGGGTAGCCAAGTGGCAAAGGCGCAGGCCCTAGGAACCTGTGGATGCACATCCTTTGGGGGTTCGATTCCCCCCTCCGGCAAACGCTTTTTTTCTCTTTTTTGTTTTGTTTTTCGAACTCTCGTCGAACTTTCGAATCAGTCATGTGAGAGTGTGCACGTATACATGCACTCGAGGTGTTAATCCGATGTATCCATTTTTAGAACATGTATCCCTTTGCACCTCTTCGCTGAAGAGTTTTCAGAGAGTTATGTTTCTTCTAGATCACTTTCTCCACCTGATTGATCATTTTTCACGTGATTTTTGAGTCTCTGTTCAAAAGTCGTCGCTTTGTTTGAGTCAAAAGCCCTGAACCAGTTCCCCTTCAGCAGAGACGCAGAGACTCCATGACGTCATCGGTTTCCGTCGTGCGTTTCTCTGCGCTCTCCTCCGTTCGCACACTATTTCCCCTCGCTTTCTCTGCTGTGCGCACCCACCCCGCTTGAAACTATCGATTTTCAGTGCGGGTAAAGCAGAAAATAGACACACAAAAAACACGGAATTCCAGCAGCCTCCTTCAGCTAGTCGCATTCTTGCACTTCCTCTCCCTACTTTTTAGTTTTTCTTCGTCTCGCTTCTCTCTCCTCTCTTCTTCGCTTCTCTTTTTTCGGCAAGAAGAGGGAGAGAGACTTTTGTTTTCCATTTTTATATTTGTGTGTGTTCTCCCCTCTTTCTATATATGGCTTCTCATGTTTTGCGGGAATGTGTCCGCCGGATTTTTCCCATATTGTTTTATTTTTGTCAGTGATTAGAGTACGTTTCGTTTTGCAAATCGTTCTTCCGGTACACAAAGGGTGCAAAATTCGAAGTTTTAGGTACACGTTGCCTTGCAACTTTCCCTAAAATCGAGAGCTGAAATCCTATTTTTGAATTTTCTGGTCCACCGCGGTGTCTCGCCACGAAACTAGCTACCGTAATTTGAAGGAACATGCTCGAATTTTCGTTATTTTCCCGATTCTAGTCGATTGAGCATCTGATTTTTAGATAACTTTTGTTAAAAAAGCTACAAAAAATCATCCGTTTCGCTCAGTTCTGCTGCGACGACTCAAAAGTTTGGAAAATTCTAAAATATAAATAGCAAAATCGAGCATGCGCCTTTGAGTTACGGTAGCCTCTCATTCATTTTCCTTCGCAAACTCTTGATTTTTTTCCATTTCTTTGACAATGAAGCCCAAATTTTCCCTATTTTCAGCATGAAAACGATGGCGACAACGACGAACGACGATCCGGCGTTGCCCAACATAACGCAGATCGCCTCCACATCAACATGCCAGATTCACGTAAACGTTGATTCCGAAGATCAGACGTGTCCCTCTCCACTATCGTCGTACCATTCATTTCTAACACTCGATTTCGACAAACTCTCGCTGGATTCCGATCTGTGTGAGGGTCGCTACGACCAGAATCATTCACCGCCGGGTCCGCAATCACCTACTCGGACTACTGTAGGCATCATAATTGTCGCGCAAAAATTTTTCAATTCTTTATTTTCAGCAAGAAATGCCGCCGACGGCTCCATTCTCGACAACTCGCAAATATGGAAGATTTGCTCCATATGATGTCCCTTTCAAATTGAGGTAAGTTTTAAATTCTGAATTTTCGAAATTAACATTTTTACAAAAGTTCCAGACGCCGTCGGAAGCCCTCAAAATCGGTGACAACGAAGCCAACGGATGTCGAGATTCTTCTGAAAATCAAGCTGAAAGGAGACGTCGAACCCCTGAGAATGTGTATATTCGATAAGTGAGTTATTTTTTAATGTAAAATCACGAAAAAAATAATTAAATTTCAGAGAGCAACTATTGCCAAAACCATGCAGTGTCCAAGCGGCTCGTCCTCCATCCCTAGTCAACGAGGCTCAAGAGGTCGACGAACTTTCCGAATATTTCACTCATTTCGTTCGCGTCGAGCTGAAAATGTCGTCGTTGGCCGAGTCGATGTACGTCTGAAGACTGTACTAAATAAATTCTCGTTTCTGTTTTCTGTTCTTGCTCATCCCTCCAAAATTTCCCCATGTACAGAGCCTGTTTTATCACGTTACACCAAGAAAGAATAATATATATAAAAAGTTAGTACGACAAAAAAAAATAATTCAAACTGGGGGCGGGGATTCTGAGATTCTGCTACAGAGTGGGTGGGAGAGATAGCTTAGTTTAAATGCCCAACAAAAGGCGCAAGATCGGGATGAAAAAGTGAGAAAATACAGAATTTTCAAGCATAAATAAGTGGGAGAATGGGTTGCGTGAAGTGTTGTTTCACCATTTTATCACAGTCACGGGCGCGGATGATGCGGGTTTTGGAGATCTGGAAAAAGACTTGGATTGTGGTAAGGGGATCAAATGTCTACCTTTTCAATGCCTCTGGAAGAGCTATTTTTTCTGTGAGGAAAGTTTTTGATCTGGGACAATAACGATTTGAAGTTCGGGATCAATTTCAATTCTTGGTTGAATTCTTCAGAAGACGATTTGGTTTCCACGTCCATCTCCTCCTCTCCAGTTGTCGGCTCCTCAGGTCCTTCTGCTCCAGATGGAGACTCTTCGGAGCCATCCTCCTCCTCTTCCTCCTCGTTATCATCTTCGTTAGTCTGAAAATCCAATAATTTCTAATAGCTTCTTCTCATATCTCACCGGTGGCATTTCCTCATCCAGCTCGTTCTCCTTATCCTCATCGTTCTTGTCATTGTTATCGTCCTTATCATCGTTCCCTCCGTCCTCATCGTCGTCGTCATCTTCCGACTCCTTCTCCTCTCTGGGTATCACCCAGATATTGATGAATGGAGCATTCTTCTCATCGATGAACTCGAATCGGTAGGTATTCTTTCCGCGGAGAACCTCTTCAGCAGTCTGTGCGTACTCCTGCTCCACAGCCTCTCTCTCCTCCCTATCCTCCGTCTCGATCAGCCGTTTTCTGTACTTCAAGTACAGACCGATTGGATTCTCCTTCCCTTCGGCACATGATGCATGATGTATGTTCTTGGCGAGTGAAGTGAACAGTTTATCAATGTTATTGAAGAGAGACACGTCTCCTGGGAACAGATTTCTGACTGTGTCTTCGAAAGCGCCGAGATCCGTTTGAGCACTGCCGAGTTGTTTCAGCTCGCGGAGAGTTGTAGTGTAGTAAGCAGATGGACAATGACGGACATTCTGAAAATGCATGAGTTAGAACTAATCGAAGAAAGACACCATACCTTGATGTCCTCAACCGCCGCTTTCCGCTCTACAACATTCTTCTCCAAAACTTCACGAGCTTGCGATAGAGAACCGATTCCCGTTTGCCACTTGCTCTGTTTCTGCTGACTCTCCTTGAACTCTTGAGAGAAGATCACTTGGGAGGCAAGAAGTTTGGCAAAGCGCTCTTGAATCATATGATGATATCTGATGACCAGATACACGGCATCATCTCCATAGAACACTCGTCGCTCTCTTTTATAGAGATTCCGACGGAACTTTTCAGCGTCGTCCAGTTCAGCTGATGGCTGACCGCTACTGGTTTCAGGCTCGTCTTCCTTCCTTCAAAAAATTTGAAATGAAAACTTGAACGTTGAATTTAGAACTTACTCAAATTTGAACGCCTTTTCGACACTCTCATCAATCATGACGTTGTCTTGTGTCTGACACAACCACTCCATCAAGACTCTGGAACTATTCCGAGGGCTTAGTTTCGCCTGTTGCTATAAGTTCGCTTACCTGAACAAGACTAATTTGCTCCGATCTCCCTCGTTTTTGCTGCCGGGAAGGTCATGGAAGAAGTGATGAACCACGTCGTTGACATCTTGATACACCTTCTCTTCTGGGGTGTATTCTAGAGTCATGTGAGGGAGATTGTCCTCATCACCACTGAAACACAATTAATTCGAAAAATCCAGATCCCAATCCCACTTACGCCTTCTTTTTGTCTTCGAAAACTTGCTCAATAGCATTGACAAGCGGTTTCGACTTGAACGCCTTCTGATCGTAGCTCTTTTGCTGATTGGAGAGAAGGGCTGTGGAAGCGCCGAGCTGTTTATCGAGAGCATCCCGCCATGTTCTATTAGCGTCTTGTTGGAAACGAGTCCACTGGGCGTCCTTCTCCTGAAGTCCTGCGATGATTTTCGCCAATCCAGGGATCGGGTTGTTCTTCACTGCTTCGACGAGCTCTAGAACGGAATTCGTGTACACTTTGGTCATCACACGGAAGAACGTGGCACGGGATTGACAGTTGAGTTGATCGTTCCATCTGAAATGGTCAAAGACTGTTGCTGGTTTCAGATCATGCAACCAACTTGTATTCTTCGCGTTCTTTATCACTCAGTGCAGAGTAATGACGGAGAATCATATCAAGCTCCTCCATAATAGTTCTGTTCGAGTCAACGATGATGTCAAGCTCGTATCGTTCATCTTCGGTTCTGAAATGGAACTCTTCCAAATTCGACTTCTTAGTCTGTTGAGTTCCGGTATCTTCAGAAGAGTACGATGGCCAGGACGACCATTTGTCATTGAGAGTCTGCAAAGAAAGAAATTAATTTCAAGAAGAGCACATTTCCAACTGACCTCCTTTATTTCATCTTCCATCTCTATCCGTCCGAAGCATTCTCCTTCTTTTGGATCCTTCATCAGACGATAGCTGGGACCCAGAGTGCAAACCGTCGCCACATCAGCGGTCTTAATCTGCGGCATCAACTTCTGAACTCGTAGTCCTCGTTTGGCTCGAACAGGCGGCATATCTTTCCGCATCACCGCATCGACATCGTTCTCCGGTAAATCCTTCGGATCTTTGTTCATGCCGAGTAGATTCAGAATCAGGGACTCCACTTCGGATCCTTGGCGACCCATGATTCGGGGGACTTCGGTGACAAGATCCTGTTTCGATAGATCCATGTTCAGGAACATGTTGAGCAGAACAACCAGCTGTCCGATCTGAGTGGCCGTCGTGCGGAGTTTGAGCTTTTCGTAGAGAATCCGGTACGACTTCTGGAGAACCAACATCTCATCGCTGCTTCCCGGTTCGTCTGATTTTCGGATGACGAGTTTCTCGTTCTGAAATTTCGAGATATGCAGGAATATTCGATACTATGCTCACCTTGCTCGTTCCCATATTCGTCTGCTCCATCTTCTCGGTTAACTCCTTATCGGCCATTTCTGGATCGATCGGCTCGCTGTTAGTTGGTTTGAATTCAAGGATAGCGTTGATTTTCTGAAATATCACAGATTTGCGAGGATAATGAAAACGAAGGAGAAAGAGAAAATGAGAAACAGAAATTCGAAATGCATCAACGGTACTTGCCCGGGTAGATCACAAGGGAGAACACACATTTCTTTCAAATCAAAATTTGATCTATCAAAAAAATTCATTAAAATGACACAAATGGCACGTCTAGAACAATGATCGATTCTCCCTCGATAGCTTTTCGTTTACCTGCATGACTAGCTCTGACCCGTTTTCCAACAGTTTTCTGAGATACGGAAGGAAATCGATGAGAGCGGCGAGCAGTTCCGGCTCTCCCATGCACGCCTTGGCAGCCAGCGAGATTATGAACTGATCGTGTTCCCGAGCAATGCAGTCCAGTCTCTCCTGGTCCGAGATAACTCTCACTTGTGGCCGAGGCTCTTCTACCTCTGCTCTCTCTTCTTGCTCCTCTTCTTCCTCCACTTCCATATTCTCGTCAACTGGTAGAGGGGCGGGACCAGGTTGGTTACTATCCTCTTCAACCTCGTCTCGATTCTGATCCGTGTCCTCGGCAACTTGTCTCTCCAGTTTCCTCTTATAGCTTTGAGTAGAGATGAGCATGTCCATGAAAGTAGTGAAGCACACAAGTTTTCCGGGTCGGGCATGGAAACACTTCTGAAGGAGCTCAACAATTTTCAGAACGTCATCTTCAGACGATTCCCCCTAAAAGATGCAAGTTTTACAAAGCATTATTGGTTAGATTTCTGAACCTGGCCATTTTGAACTGGAGCTGCTACACTATCATCCGGAACAACTTCCTCGATGAGAGCAGCTTCTGGGCCCGGATCATCTTCTTCCATTTTATCGTCATCACTATCCTCCTCATCCTCCTCCTGCTCAATCCGCTCCCGTCTCATTCCCTCCGGTACTATGTACCCCTCTAGGACACTTTCTCGAAGTACCGCTCGTTCTTCCGGTGACAGCAGAGTCTTCGGCTCATTATCCGGCGATGTGAATAGATAGCGCCCGTCCTCAGCAAGAGAGATGCGAAAGCCAGCGGGCAGGAAGGTGTTGAAGCCGAGGACAAGGTTCGGGGAGCGATAGAGAAGCTCGGCGACTTGTTCGATGACATCAGGAGTCTCGAGTCTAGCAAAAACATGAAGTATTAGAATACCCAGAGAATGTATTGCTACCTTTGCGCTCTGAACTCTTTCATGATTTCCAAAAACCGATGATAAACTGGAACATCGTCCTGGAACGTCTGCTTGATCACTCTCAAGTAATAGAGTGCTTCGTCGACCCGTGGAGGTTGCTCAGGCTGTCCTCCTTCTTCCGCTTCTTCCCCTTCGCCTTCAACTTCTTCTTCTTCTTCTGCTTCTTCATCTTCTTGCTCGTCCTCTCCTTCCTCCTCTTCTTCCAATTCTGGGGGCTCCGGCTGCTGCACCTGATTCACCTGATCCACTTGATCCACGACCTGAACTGGTGCAGCTGGCGGTGGAGATGGAGATGGCGTAGGAAGGGCGATCTCATGCGGGATCATTTGCTGCATCTGCTGTAATTGTGGTTCGACCTGTGGTTGTTGTTGTGCTACTTGTTCAACTAGTGGTTCTTGGGGTGCTGGTGCTGGTGCGGGTGGTACCTGATTTTGAAACACTTGCTGGATCGGTTGCAGCAGGAGCTGCTGCGCAGGCTGTTGGACCAACAGATTCTGAAGTAAATTACTTTGAAAGCAAAAAAAAATTTCAAAAGAACTTACATTGACTCTAACCAATGGAACATGAGGAATGTGAATCTGTTGCTGTCCGCGTGGAGCCTGCGGTACAGGTCGTATCGGTTGTGGCTGCTGTGGACGCTGCACCCCTCGAAGAGCATTATTCTCCTCTTGAATAATGAAATTCTCGATCTGATTCATCGCAGGAGAGTTCGCTGCCATCACTCGTTGCGCGGGCGACGGTTGCTGAGGTTGGTTGCGTTGCACATGGACGGGGAGTGGGGGTGGCTGAGCCGCCACGAACGGATTCAATCCTTGCCGATTCCACGCTTGATTCACCAACGGCAGCAATTGTTGCAGTTGCTGTATATATTCCTGCTCTATATTCCGCAAGTCCGGCAGTTGTAACTGCATCTGCTCCTGCTGCCTCTGCAGCTCCAGAAGCCTCTGCTGTTCTTGCCTTCGTAGCTGTTCTTCTTGCAGTCGCTGCATCTCGTTTACATGTAATTGCACTTGCTGATAGCGTTGTTCTTGTAGTTCCTGATGTAACCTGAACTGTTGCACAACGGGATTTTGGATCTGCGCCTGAACAGCCTGTTGCAAATGCCGCATCAATTGAGGGCCCATTTGAGGGTTCATGAGAATTCCATTCAGAATTTGTGCCTGATCAGGATTCTGAGCAGCGATGGCGATTTGTGCCTGAAGTTGGTGAAGTTGTGCAGGGACTTGTGCTTGTGCTAGGGCTTGAGCCTGGGCCCGTGCTCGAGCCTGTGCTTGTGCTACCTGAAGAAGTTCCATCAGCTGATGTGGTTGCTGCGGGTTCCCACCACCGCCTCCGCCAGGTGGTAATTGACCATTGTTCATTCTGCAAAAATTTTAAGCATGCACGCAATGGGCTGAAAAACGCTGGAGAAAAATGAGAAATTTGATCGATTTTTCGAGTAAGAAGGCGCTCTTAAGCTTAAAACTCGCTGGAAAACTTGCTTGAAAAATAATCAATAAAAATTCAGAATCTAGAGAAATGCGAATTTCCGATTTTCGAAAATGTATCCGTTCAGATAAGATTTTCCTTGATGAAAGTTTTCAAACTTCTAGGTTTTGTAAACTTTTTCTTAAGAATTCAGGAGAAAGATCAAAGAATACATGAAAAATCCGACGACGAAAAGTTCCCGAGAGGCTCGCGAGATTGGGTTCGATTCAAACGTCGGCTGACTTCTCTACCGCTCTCTCACTCTCTCGCGCGTGGCAATAGAGCGCATTTGCAAACCGCTTCGACGAAAAACTGAATTTATTACTCACTAATGAGCTCATTCATTTGAAAGCAATATAAGTTGGTGGTGCAAATAAATAAATTAATAGAATCTGATATGAACACAATCGAATGTACCCGCTTAAATGTCATTATACATGAAATCATGGAAACATAAGTAGATAAAGCATTAAATTTCGACGAACGGAGAAATCGTTGACCGGGTAGCTGTGTCTGTTGGAATCTGACGAATTGGAATGGATGTGGAATATAACTGTTTTCCATTCTTATCGAAAAAATCGAATCGAGCAGACTCATGACCGAATTCTACATAGATGAATCCTCCTTTTCGGAAGCCAAGTTGAGAAACCGGAGACCACGAGAACCAGGATTTCTCGGGATAGCTGAAAGCACAGAGTAGACGAGAATGTTGGAAAAAGTCTAATTAGGTATATACTTGAATTTCAAATTATCCTTGCTGAATTCTTTGACATGTTTCGTGGAGGCATCTGCACGAGAAGCGGCTCCCGAAACGACGTAGTTGATTCGATGGCCATCGTTTCCATCATACTCGAAGTGCTGAAAAATTCAATTTACAGGACTTTGTTCATTGAAAAAGAGAGACTTGTAGAGAATGGTCGTGTCCAGAGAAGTAGGCATTGACGTTGAATCGTTTCAGAAGGGGATCCAGCCGATCACGGAGACAGTCTGTTGGACCATGGGAAGACATGGAGTGTACTGGATAGTGACCGGAGACGATCAGGTACTGAGCACTGAAAAGAAGAGAATTTCGAAAAAAAAGTAGACAATTTGAACTACATTGGAGCATTTTTACGGTCTTTTCATTTCTACTAGCGAGTCAAAAGTTATATAGCATTTTGCCTCATTTTTCCACCGGTAACAAGCCCCTCCTCCTCTGAAAACCTTCCAAAATCCACTCACTCGCTGGCCTCCAAGTTCGCCTCCAACCATTTCCACTGCTCCTCAGCCGCCGTCACATTCACCGGCCCTCTCGGATCATGCGACTCGTTCCTCAGCATTTCAATGAAGCCCGCATTCTGAATATCCTTTGTATTTCCGCATAACGAAATCGTATCAATCATAACGAAGTCGATCTTGGTTCCGTTGAATTCGACACTCTGATTGTAGTAGAGAGACGGAAAGTACCATTTCCTGCTTCGTTTCGTGTATTCAACTTCTGCAGTGACGTTTCCAAAGTGGTCATGGTTTCCGGCGATTGTGAGCCATTTCACTTGGAGGCTCGGCGAATCGTAGACAGCCTCGAAGCGCGACTGAAATCGTTCAATTTGTTTGTTTCAACGCTTTCGATGAGCCAAAGTGATTGGTTTTTTGCCAGAACAACAGAAGGAGTGTTTTTCAATTATTAGATATCAATATTGCTTCGAATCTGACGTGATTTTTGAACGGATTTCTTCTTTCGATTTCACCGATTTTCAAGGTTTTCGACCATTCAATCCACCTTCATCCTCACCTCAAACCGCGGGTCAAACTCATCCGTCGGACCCGTAAAGTATATATTATCGCCCATGTTGAGCACCATCTGAACATCCTTCTCTTCGGCTATCAGTGCCATCGTCTCCTTCACTCCCCGCTGCGCCCACGTAGTCTCCAGAATCGGAATTCCACCGGTATCTCCGACGAGAAGGATTCGGAAGGTCTTCTCGTTTCGCTGCGGATCCTTCATATTTACACTCCATACGGGGAGATCGTTGGGGGAGGATACATCTGGAAATAGATGAAGGTTGCTTTTTAGAAATCTGAGCCAGATTCTGGAGGTATTTGTAGATGTGCGATGTTATTTGGATTAATAGGAGCATGCATTCAAAATCAAGCAGTTCAAAATCAGAATGCAACAAAGCCTTTTTTTTTTGTTGGTCAGTTTTATTATTAAACGTGCCCTCTAAAACCACCTAAATCCCGGACGAAAAACCAACTGGAAATTGCGATGAAGAAGAGCACGGAGACGCAGCAGACTCCCGACAGGCACATCAGCTTCCTCATTTTCCTTCGAGATTTCACTTTTTGCTGAAAAACGATAATTTCGAAGAACAAAAACCGGAACAGATTTTTCGTCATAGTAGGGCTCAACTATTTATCGGTCGGGGGATTACTCTTCGGTCGATATTGAAATCTGACTCGAGATCAACTGGTTTTTTGAATTTCCAATATTCATGTTTTATTTAGAAAAAAGGGACCAAAAGTAAACAAAGTTTTTGAACAAGGTTGACGCTGTCATGATGATGATAACCCTTTTTATATGCTAATCTGTCGATGTAACGATCATTGACAAAAAAAATGAGTCATCGGGAAAAAAAGTTTATTGGTGGAAAAGACGGAGGAAGCAGCTGATCGATCAGATATCTTGAGTCCTCACGAAGTAAATATTTTTTCGAATCGAAAAAACTCACTGGAATTTCTGGGATAAACCTTTCCAAGGTCGACGAGCTCGGTCGTTTCTCTCCTTCTGCCACTAACATTTTCTGGACGAAAATGTTCAAGTTTGGGGTCAAAACGACCTGAAAAAAGGCAGCTGGGTCATCGATAATTAGTCATAGCAAGAGAAAAAAGTTACGAAACCAATCATTCATTGAGAAAAAGTATCGAGACTGCCACTTTTTAGACAAGTGCCGATGATGCTTGTCGCGAAACTTGCCGAGATATTTTCCGGAGATAATAACGACTTTTTGGCGAACAGCGTGAGAAGGAAACGACGGAAAGGAGGAAGTATTTCTGTCTGCGTCTCTCACCTCTACCCAAATAACTCTCCTGCATGTTCTTATAATGCTAACTTTGCTCTTTTTCAGTTTAGGTGCGCAAATAAGGGATTGCGAAGGGGAAGGAACATATTTTTGGACTTCTTGAAAGTGTAAAAAGGCGAAACGTTTGAAAATTTACTGTGAAAAGCGTTGAAATTGGAGGAAAGAGGAAAAAATTACATTGAAAAACTTCGATTGCGGATTACGGTATTTTTAAAGGCGCATAGGCAAACTTTTCCGCGGGGTTCCAGAACGACATCATTTTCAGCCTTCATTTGGGAGAAATAGAAATGCTGAAAGGGGAACTGACAAACATTTTGTTAAAAATGAAGGTTACTATTTTAAAAATCACATAGGGAACAACAAACTGGACGATATCCGGAGAGAGGTGCTGAAAACTTGTTTTTGGGTTACTGTTTGCTGAAGGGCATGCTCTAATTTGTCAATAGGTATCAGAGGGAAATGCTGAAAAATCTTCTTCGATGTTTCATTTTGGATATTTCGAGGTAGGAAAAGGCTGAAATTACGAAGGATTTTCTGGAGAAAGAGTTCACAAACGATGGAGGAAAATCTTCACGATTCTGATATTTAGATCCCAAACAATCAATTCCCATCGATTCAACCGGAAGGAAAACCGAATCCAGTTTCCCCTTTAAGGATCCAGATTTTCGTTCCGGATCCTATTACGATTTATGATCTTTCATTTATTAAAAAAAGGAACACATGTGTTCCCTTCGCCCACTACCGTAATCTCATCGTTTTCCGCGACTCCTCCATCTCTCGACGTCTGCCATAAAACCCATCCAGCGGCGCCTCCGTCTTCCCATTCCTCAGTCCGATCGCATCTTGGAGCGTCTCTTTTTTTGTCAAAAAACCTTGAAAATAGTATTGAGAAAGTTGGAGAGTGACAGAGAACGGGACGAGGGAAGAAAGAGGGCCACAAGAAACCCCGAGACATGAAAAAAGAGAGAGAGATGGTGTTTCGGTTCCAAACACAATCCCATTCGTTCTATATTCCATTCGATCCCGAAAAGACCTTTTGGAAGAAAGTCTAGATTCTCGGAAAGAGGTCTAGGACAATTAAAGATTGTATATTGGCAATGCAGATGATGTCATTTTTCTCATTTTTGGGATGAGCAGCATTCGAGAAGAGATGAGCCGTTGGCTAATCTGAGACGATGAGATTTTGGAGATTTTTGGGCCCTGGAATTTTGATTTATAGTTTTTCAAATACGAGCTTTAAGACTGTCGAAAACTAAAGTTATGGCACCTTAAAACCTTATGATCCCTCAAATCTTCTGGGATTTCATAGATTTCACGCATTTACACTAGTAGATCAAATTGAACTCGTAACTCTTTGTAGACTTTCCATTTACCTATTGAAATTGAGATGGAGCGTCTTTCCCTTGAAGAAAAGTTCACTATACACTTTTCTCCAATAAACGAATCAATTCTCTGCCGAACATGCACTTTTAAAGTGACAGACACCAGAAATCATGTCTCTTATCTTTCTTCCCAAAAAAATAAACCGATTTTTCTTCTTTTTCAACAGAAGATCTTCCCCCACCACCAACTGACTCTCTTCCCAACCTCATCCATCTCATTCAAAGCTTTAGTTCACTTTTGCAAAAAGTCACTTTTCTCTCTCTCTCTCTCTCGACAGAATTTTTTCCGATCTTCTTATCTTTTTCAATTCTCTTATCTCATTTTGAAAAGTTATCATTCGTCTCTTCTCCATTCGCTTTTTTCTCTTCCATTCGATCCAGTTTTTCTTCTCATTTCTTTGCTAGATTGTTATTCAAGAGCTGGATACTCTGATATTCATTTTTTTTGCTGGAAATTCTTGAATTTTCTACTTGTAACAGTTCCAGCCGAATAACAGTAAAAGCTAGACCAAAAATGTATATTTTTTCTAAAACAGATTTCTTTGAAAATAAAATATTTCGGTTTCGAAAAAATCACGAAATCACTGAACTTTTAAGATTCTGGTATTCTGACCATTCTGCAAATCTCAGAATCTGAAATTTTCGGGATTCTGAAATACTGTGATTTGAGAATGTTGATGATTCTGAGAATTCTGAGATTCTGAGGATTCTGGAACTGTAAGGATTCTGATATTCTCAGAATCTGAATTTTGAGAATTCTGAGAATTCTGAAAGTTCTGAGATTCTATGAGGTTTCAGATTCAAGAACTCTGATGAAAGATCGGATGCGACCCAATGGAAAATTTTCAAAGCCAAACGTTCAGAAGCACTCTTTGAAACAGAACATTTTCGGGGCCAGTTATTTCCAAAAACTCTTTTTTTTGAAAAATCCATAACTACAGTATCCTGCAAGAGTATTTCTTGCGGGTATTCTGAATTTGAGTGATGAAAAGTTTCAAGGGAAACCCAATTTTGTTCTATTTTCATAACCCTCAGTATTAGTAACGTAGGTTTTGAATGACCAACACGAGATTCCATTGGACCATCTGCTCTTCCACGTCATCCGAATCCTCGGATTGGAATTCTCCCCCCGAAGAGTGCTCATCTCCCGGGGCGCCTGCTCCCTTCTCCATTTCTTCCCCATTTTCTCTAACTCTCTCAATTCCCCTCTATCTCTCGTCGGTTCGCCCGGCGCCTGACCCCCAGTCCGATGCCGAGAGGCGTCCATTTTCTCTTTTCTCTCTTTCTCTTTTTTCTGCCGATCCGTTTCTTCTTCTTTTTTGTGCTGTTTAATGTTGCTGCAAACGCGCTTCAATGAATATTCTAAGGCCTAAATTTATCCACTTTTTTTCTGATGCAGGAGTGATTTTGCAGGATGTCAATGGTAGTATCGGAGGGAAGGAACGGAGGAGGAAACGAACGGTATTCACCACAGGATGATGTGTCTACTCTTCTCAATGGAATGAGCTTGAACGAGGAGAGCAGCAGGGTTCCTTTCTTCGACAGACTTCCGGTGAGGATTTGAAGATTCTAGTGAGATACTAAAAGCCTTTATCAGCTTCTGACAGGTGTTCATAGAAAGTTAGAAGGTATCAGCTTGTGTCTCTAAAATTGGGCGAAATCAGAACACGCTTGTTGGTTTTCATGCAGAGTACGCTAACTTTGAGATTCGGCGAAAACTCAAAAAGAATTGTTATAGTTCTAGGGTTCCAAAATAACACGATTCAGTTTCAACATGAAAAATACCACTCTCACACCAATCAAAAATGATTGTCAGCGAAGAAATTTAGAACAGTTTCTAAAACAGAAAGATTAACTCTTGTTGATGCTGTAGGAAACTAAACATATTGTTGAGACACCTAAAGCAAGATAAATTCAACTGATTGTTGTAATCGAATAACTCGAAAATTACATGGATCCACTGAAACCGGAAAGACAAGGTCTGATAAAAAATAAAAGAAAAGACAAAGTCTGATAAACATTAGAAGTTTGAACTGTACACTATAGGAAACTAGGCATTTCAGTTGGACGGTCTGGAAGATTGAACATTTCTGAAACCTTGGACGAGAAGTTTAGAAGTTGCGGAACAGTTCAAAACATCTTTCAAAACTCACAAAAGTCTCAGAATCTTCCGAAGTTGGTTTCTATGATTTAGAAAAAAGGTGGGAGTCAGAGATGAAAAGAAGACTTCCGGTTTCTGGATCCTCGCTCTATGAACTTATAGAAAACTTTGAAGATTATGATTCGGACTAATGAGGAGGAAAAACACTGTTAGATTCAGATTCATCAGCTCTTCCAGTCGAACTTTTGCTCCGAATCGAGGACCAGTTAAAATCGACTCCGAAGATTCAGATTTTAATGTGAAAACTAGCAAAATGCTCTCTTGATTCAACTGAACTCGCACAGTTGACGCAGTGGCTGAGGGTTCTCATGCCATCCCACGAAAATTGTACATCTGGTTTCATCAGGTTTTCAGCTTTGCAAGCTCACAACTCGAATCCCTCAAGCATTTTTGATGACTTTGTGTCAGAACCAGAATCGGTAGGGTCGACTTTACCTCAGATTATGAGAACTAGTTTAACTGGAAGAGCTGAGGAATCCCCCATCTTAGGGTCAGTGAGAGTGAGAAGTCTAGATTTTTTGAAAGATTTCATCGAGAAGAAAACGCATATTCAGAGTTTCCGAATAAAAATGGGAACTTCATTGAAAGGAAATAGGTCCACAAATCCAACTAGAATTTCAAAAACCTCCATGATTCAAAGACTGAAGAAGAATGGCAGGTGCCCTCCGTGAAATGAATCATTCTTTTGGGGTCGAAGTGTCATACGGTATCTCTCTTTTATAACACTTCCGCGCGGAACCCCTCCTCTCTTGTTTCTTCTTCTGATTATAGATCAAGAGAAACAGAGAAAAAGTGAGGTCAGCTGAGTGTAGTTCTCTCTTCTTTGCGCAGCTCCTCGCCGTCCATTTTCCTCGTCCCTCTTTTTCCCAATTTTCCTCCTCTTTTTTCACTTTTCCATCTCTCGCCTCCGTATTATCTCTTTCCTCGATTCTCTCTTCCTTCTCCGCCATTTCGTGTCTCCCGATCCATCGACCCTCTCTCTTTTCATCACTATTATTATTTGTCTCTGCTGGCCCGTCGGCCGCCGTCTCTCTCCCGCTGGTATATTGTTGTTCTGCTGCACTCTGGAATCGGTTTCGTCCTCCTCTCCCTCTCTATTCTAAACATCGTAGGACTCCTCCCTTCGAGGAGAGATTAGCACCTAGGCAACGATGATTGAAGCCGCTTTGGAGAATCCCATGCTTATTAAGTCCCAGCTGGTATGTTGTTGTTGTTGTTGTTTCGGGAGGACTCGGAATACATGTGGGGGGAAAAAGAGAGAAGAGTGGAATTGTTTACTTATTGATTTTGATCGTTTCGAAAGTTTCACAACTTTTGGTATACTTTTGGAATGGAAAAAGAATACTGTTTCATTGGACCTTGAATGTCCCGAGGAACAGTCCGCTTGACTTGCCAGCGGCTAGCCTAATCGAGATAAATAGAAAAGTTGCACGGTTAGAAAAATTTACAGTTTCGACTGTTTTGGATTACTCTGCTTCGAGTGAAGTTGACACTTTTTGAAGTTAAGTTATCTTTAGTCGAATACTGCTAGGTTTGAAATCGAAACTAGGTAATTGTATTGACAGTTGAATACAGTTTCTTCATTTTTTCGAGGCACGTCTCGATTGTGTTTAAAAAAGGCGGTGAACAGTAACAATGTTCGCTGATTGTAAATGCAAAATGGCTCTTGAAAAATAGTTCCCAATGGCTCAATTTTCCTGAAATTTCGTGAGTACATAATGCAACTCTAGATCTTCATTTTTGTATTGGTCACCTTATTTTAGGCATTGCTGCCGAGTCTGTTATAACTTGTTAAATGAAAAACGCTAGAAACCCCCATCAAACTTTCTTGTATGAGGTTGTATCGAAAAGTTGGCAACTGCAAAAATGGAGACCTTGAGTTGCTTGATGTTTCCAGAAATTCTCAGAAATATCGGATCATCGGAAACTATTTTTCGAGTCTCTAAAGTAGTTTTTGTAGCCGTACGCGATAAAATTGGTTCATTTAGTGCACAGCACCTAAATGTCATCTCAAAAATGCTCTAACCGAACTTGCTCTGTTAAAAAATTGCCATTTTTTCGTTATGAAATGAAAATCTGCTGTTTCAAAAATAGAAGAAAGCGTTTGAAAGTTCGAGAGTTTTAATCGGCAAGATGTTCTTTTTTAAAGTCAATGGTGATTAGTGAGTGACGTTGAGCAGTTTATACAAATCTACATAGTTGTTGCTGGTTTCAAAGCTGAAACGGTTTCAGTATTCTCGCCGAAGTTTGTTTCCAGTTCTTTTCTGAATGGATAACAGTTTAAATAATACATTTTCATAGCTTCCTGTCTTCTCTTTTCTATTACGATGGCATACCAATTTCATGAGAACTAATTCAAACTCAAAACCATTACCTCCTCTATCTCGATGTCTGAAAGCGATATGAGAAAGTGGTCAACTAACAAAATGCGTAAAAAATCAAGAGTAACATTTTGTTAGTTGACTACTTTTCAATACCTGTCACAGAAGTCAAGGTAAATTTGTTCAAAGTGACGATACAAAAACTTTCAGTCCCCCACACCACGCTACTTCGGATCATGCAAATGGTTCAACGTGTCGAAGGGATACGGTTTCGTGATCGACGATATCAGCGGGGAGGACCTCTTCGTGCATCAATCCAATCTCAATATGCAAGGATTTCGGAGTCTCGACGAGGGCGAACGCGTCTCCTACTACATCCAGGAACGAGCGAACGGAAAGGGCAAGGAGGCTTATGCGGTGAGACTTTTTCTTCTACTCTAAGTCAGACTCGAAGAAGAACCTCTACTCAAGATACAGTACTGACCAAAAACAATACGCGTTTGATGATTGTCAGTGAAAATCGATTAATTTTAAGCGGTTGAAAAAGTATGTTTTAATGACTCGATCTTTTTGAAAATTTGTGAACATATTAATCGCCTCTAGATCTTTATTTTTTGATAGACAAGTTTTTATGGAAACTTCTGCAAAGTCAGTTATGTCGCGTTAAAGATGAGAGATTTCAATAGCACTGAAATACACCGAAACTAGAGTTTGCGTCATAGCCTCACAGTGATTTCTCAAAATAGTTGTCAACTCCAAAATCAAAGATCGAGACTTGCTTAATACGTTCTCAAAATTTCAGAAAAATCGAAACAATGGAAAACACTTTTTCAATCGCTCAAAGTTGACAAATTCAACGCGCATTCTTTTTGACCAGTACTGTACCTTGACCCAGAGAATGAGAAAGTTTTCAATTGGATTAGCCAGGAAATAGAATTATGGGTATTTTCCAATAAATTCACTGACTTTTTGGATGTTGGCTTCAAAATTATCCATATTTTCTGAAACTGTATTTTTTCTGCAAAAACCGAAATTCCTGCAGGTATCCGGAGAGGTCGAAGGACAAGGTCTGAAAGGAAGCAGAATCCATCCACTGGGACGGAAGAAGGCCGTTTCCCTCCGTTGCTTCCGTTGCGGAAAGTTCGCGACTCATAAAGCAAAAGGGTGTCCGAATGTGAAGACGGACGCGAAAGTGTGCTATACGTGTGGATCGGAAGAGCATGTGAGCTCTGTCTGTCCGGAGAGAAGACGGAAACATCGACCGGATCAAGTGGCCGCCGAGGAAGCGGAAGCAGCCAGAGCTGCTGCCGGCGGATCCGAGAGTTCGGCTTCGTCGCGTTCCGATGAAGAGAGAGGAGAGTCGTCGTCGCCGCAGAAGGCTGAAACTGCTGAAAAGTAGACTTGTTTTCTAGCAATGCAAATTCGCTCTATTGTTAACTATAGATTAGTCAATAGAGCTTGTTTGCGTCTCTTTGCATGCTTAATTTTTTCTATGCTATCTTTTTTTTTGCAATTTTCTATTCAAATTTCCCCGCCAAACACTACCAATCTACCTCCTCCAACTTAAACTCTCAGGGATTCCTTTATTAGCGGTTTGCAAGTGTTGGAAACGCGCTTCGGCGTGAAAATAGCAATGGAGCGCATTTTCAACACTCGCCGATCTCTAGTATGCTCTAATTTAAAACTCAGGAAATTTGTGTCGAATTGTATACCTTTAATACTGTTTCATCCTCTTCTCTTACTTTTATTCCGTATTGTCTCTTTTTGTCTCTGAAAATCTCCGAAACCCCCGTTTTTTTTAATACTGATGACGAGCGGCGCTGAAATAAATCGAGAGTCTTGTTTATTACAGAATAAATAACACAGAAATCAGAAAAAAACGAGCAATTAGTTTTCTGCAGTGAGTTCTCGGGTCTTGGAGATGATCGATTGTTGTGTGGAGACCAAGTCGACGATTGTCTGAAAACTCAACATTTCTTATGAAGAACAAAAACTCGAAACCTGAATAGCGTTTTTATAGATTTTCCGTGCATCCTTGGCGGCGGAAGATTCGAGAACCCCGAACGGTCGGAACTGTCCGGAGAAGGGCGATTTTTTATCTTCAGAATCCGTGACGTCTTCTGATTTCCCACTCGTCTTCGTTGTCGTGGATTCCTGAAAAAATCGGAATTTCACAAAGCGATTTTCAGTGACCGAACCTTCTCAGCATCCTCCTTCGTTTTCTCCTCTTCTGGCTCTGCGACGATTGAGAATTTTCCATTCACGACTTCGATTCTAAACGGAAAACCTAATTTTAAAATTTGGAATCTCAATTTTCTCTCCCACCTGACAGAAGGTTCCAAATCGTGAGCGTCCACCGACTTCACACTGAACAGAGTGATTCCGTGCGTTGTTCTGAAAATTTTCCTCGATTTTCCTTCATTTTTTTTTCAATAAATTCTACTCACTTGGCTTTCGAAATACACAAACTCGCCAGATTCAGCTCACTTCGCAGCTTTTCTTGAAGAGTCACAAACTGATCCGTCAATTCCATCTTTTCGAGGTACAACTCGTTTTTGCGTTTGATAGTCATGACTGAAGATTCTGGAATTTTTTTATTGTGAAGGTTTGTATGAACAAATCTAGAAAATTCTACGAAAAATGGTGATTTTTCGGTCGAAAATGGTGAAAAAGCGACCAAAAATTGATAGAAAAATGCAAGAGCGCTCCACCGCTAGACGTGGTAAAAAAGAGGGTGTTCAAATCTCAATATTCATTTCATTCGAATGAATCATCAGGAAAAAACATTTGCGCTGCCGTTAGATGGGTTCTACTTTTTTCCTCTACTTTTTCTTGAATCGATTGCAGAGTTCAACGATGCTGAGCATGCCAAACTCGAATGTTTCCATGCTATCGAAGGTGTTGCTTCTCATCAGACTGAAAAAAAAAGCAAGGGGCTAAATATTTCTATTTTTCCGACTCTACCGAATCTGTTTGACAGTATCCGTGTGCTTGACACGTCCGTATTTGGCCAAACGTTCCGATTCAGTGTCTACAAGTGCCACAACTCCACTTCTGAAACTCCAGAGGATCAATTTCAGAATCTGACACTCGACCAAACTTAGTGGCCCCATCCTTGCACGTGATGACGATTGGTCCTTTCGAAGAACATCCCAAAAACTTTCTCGCCTTTTCCAACATATCCACCAAATCTTCAGCCGACATTTGATCGGCACGATTGAATCTGATGGCCTTCAAATTCATGCCATTCTCCTTGATGATGGCTGTAGACACATCGTCGCTGGTTTTCTCGCAGGAAGTCTTCTTTCCGGTGCCACGATCGAATTTCGAGGCGATTTGGCTGGAAAGGGAGAATTTAAAGTTTCTAAAACTATGTTGTTTACCTCGAGTACTCGTCGGATGCCTCTGCAATAATCAAACCTTCCGCCTTGACATGTTGGAGAATTTTGAAGAAGTCCTTGGCGGCAGAAGCATCCCGGGGAGCCTGAGCGAGGACGTACTGGTCTGGAAACTCATATTCTAGCGGAACTTCAAAACACAATTTGACATACTTTGTCTCAACCCATCGACCCACGAAGCATGATAATAATCCACGTCTGGAACGATGACACGAGTGGAATCGTACAACCAGACTTCTGAAATTCGGAATCTGGATTTCGATAGTCAAAAGTGTCCCACTTTCAGAGAAGTTCTTCTCCTTTGGAGCCTTGAAATAGTGGAAGAAAGTGGGCGACTCCAAGTAGCACTCTCTGTAGAGCTCTGCGAGACCGGACTCGAAACTTTTGTTCGGTGTTTTGGCGATGACCTGAGAAAGGGTATTCAGGGCATTGGAACCTTTTCCAGAGTCCTACATGATCACAAAACTTCTTCGGAGAGAGCAAAGAAGTCTTCTTCTTTCGAGTCGAACGAGCCGAGATACGGTTGGTGCCCTGCAGAAGGCTCGTGCGACCATTGGTTTGGAGAGTGTCCGCCATTCTTCTGAAAATTCAACGTTTCTATACCTAAAATTACAAATTGGTTCTCAAAATTATGTTACAAAATTTTTTGAAACCGAAACTTTTTGGAACTTGTCAGTAGAGAATGTCTCATAGGATTCCCCGATGTACTCACCAGCTTGCGCTCTTCCGATTATTTTCGACACTAGCTCCAACTTTCCGAATCCACACGGACATCTTCTTATCTCATCTGATAATCGCTAGATGACACCGTAACATTTCAAAAAATGTTTCAAAAGATCTACGTGAACGATAACGATTAAAAACCGATCCACTCGAAACGTCAAATCAGTTTTGTAAAAAGTTCGAAACATCTCCAATAGTTTGCGTTTCGAGACGGTAGGAGAAGTTCAGCAGCGTCATCAAAATGCCTTCAGAATTCAGAATCTTCGACGAGAAACAAGAAGAAAATGAAACCGATACCGGTAAGAGCGCACTCTCGGACTCGTCTCAAGTATCGTCCCGACGGGCTCTCGATTTTCTATCGCCGCCCGAGCGATGACGTGGAAGAGGAGATGATGAGAATCCGTGTGATTCGAGAGGGAAAACCCATCGATGATTCGCTTCGTTCTTCGGTCTCATCGCCCCCGGAAACGGCCTCTTGGACTACTGTACCTGGAGAGGCTGGAAGTTGGAAGAATAAGAAGAAAAAGAGACGCATTAAAATGAGACATCGAAGAGATAGTAAGCCGAAACCAAAGTCGAAATCCTCGAAGAAGAAGAAGCGCATGACTTCTCGTTCGGTGGTCCCTAAAAAGGCATGGAAACTGAGTGGAAGAGAGGAAACTCCAGTGGAGATTGACACTTCCTCTCACTATATTCTGGATCATTTGAGATTCTTGAACGGGAAAATTCGGGAGAAATATCAGATAGCCACAATGTGTGGACACGTTTGTCCCACCTACAGTCCGCTCAAGTCCAAATCTTTCGAGAAGATTACGTAAGTTGCTTCAATTCGATCAAATTTATCTCTGTTCCTGTAACAGATATCGAAAAGTTGTCAATTGACCAAATGTTCATGATAAATAGAGAAACATTTTTACAGTTGACCACTTTTTGCTTTCTGTTACCGGAAACGAGATAAGTTTGGTCAAAGTGACGGGGTCTATTAGATGAAGTACGGCATGTACACTTTTCCAGAATCCTCTCCGATTTCTCCCGTTCCGACTCTTCCCGTTCTCCATCTCCGGACACCCCGAAAACTGCTCTCACCATCACCAGCTCGTCGTCTCCGATTCTCACCGCTGAGGCTTACGATGCTCATGGAGTGTAAGAATCTTTCTTTTCAAGACTTCTGTATTTCAAGCCCTTTCAGTCCAATCACTCCTCGACGCAACATTGCTCCGTTTCCTGATGAGGATCCATCGGAAAAGAAGGAAAAGGAGAGAGGGGTTCTATTGGCAGTGAAGGATAGGGTAAGGCTGTCGATTAATCAGGGTCTGAAGAAAGCAAACAGAGATTCAGAATCTCTAATGAAAATTGACAAAATAGTAGAGTCTGACAATGAAGACATGAAAACCAGACAATCGTAGAAGCAAACTTTCTAGGGAATGTTGTGGGCGTGACCAAAACACCCCTGTAAGTGATGAGTGCCATTTGAAAGACGAGGTTTTGAAAAGTATTCTCTTTCGTTTTCAAAGCTTGAAGTCGATCTTCAGAAATCAGCTTGCGTGTCTGAAAGTCTACAGGAGTTTTTGAAAAGGTGAAAACGACGGGGAAACTTTGCTGGGTCGGAAATCGAATCTCACGGGCATCTTGCCAATTTTTACTTTAGAATCTCAATCTCCATGATCGATTTTAACTAGCACTAGATTATGAGTAAAAGTTGAAAACGATGATGAATCTTGACTAGAAAAGTTTTCAGGAGGAACGGAAACTGAAGGAAAAGGAGAACAAGGATTCCAAAAAAGTTCCATCTGCGGAATTCATCAAGCCCCCGGTCCCACCAGTCGCTGAGTTCCCCGATTCGACAGAAATCAAAAAAGAGAAGGAGAAGCCGAAGTCAAAGGAGAAGATAATCAAACCAACTCGTGTCAGTTCGGATACCAAATTTCCGGGTGCTCGTTCTCCGGCGACTCGCGAGAAGGTTCGACTGTTGCTCAAGGATTGTGCACTGAAGAAGAGACTGAAGGAGGAGAGAGACAGTCCATATGATAACGCTGCTCTGGCTCAGAGTTTGAAAAATATTGTCAAGGAGAATGATGAGCGGAAGAAGAAGGAGAAGGAAGCGAAGATGAAGAAGAAGGAAGATGAGGAGAAGA
The DNA here is from genome assembly GCA_900536305.3 of Caenorhabditis sp. 40 LS-2015. NCBI lineage: Eukaryota > Metazoa > Nematoda > Chromadorea > Rhabditida > Rhabditidae > Caenorhabditis > Caenorhabditis tribulationis. The sequence continues at coordinate 73,684 of LR543346.1, forward strand.
AGAGAAAGGAGGAGGAGGAGGCGAAGAAGAAGAAAAGGGAAGAAGAAGAGGCGAAGAAGACGAACGAATCCACCACCGCCAGTTTGAAGACTATCTACTCGACAAGGTAAGCGATTTGGGGAGATTCTAGAGGATTCTGAAAACTTTGAGAATACCTAGTTGTAATACTTTCAGTGTGCTCGCCTGTGAATCGTGCACCGCCTGTGTGGGATGTGTCGCCTATTGTGTCGCTGCCCACCCGAAACTTCCACTCGATGAAAAGAAAAAGTCGCCAGAATCCACTGAATCCACTACTAGCTCTACCGACCCATCTGAGAAGTCGGCGAAGAACAAGTCTCAGTTCTTCTGAATCCTCTCGATCTCCTGCTCAAAACTGGGCTCTCTGTGAATTGAATGAACCATTTGAATTCTTTATTATTTTCCAGAAGTTTCGAAAATAATTGATCGAGATTTGGCAATGTACAAATAGAAATTGTATATTAGTTTAAAGATCTTTGGATACTGTAACCATGATGACTCCGACGAGAGTGAATGCGTAGGCGATGCCCAGGAGAATCATGTTCCTTCGACCCTGGAAAAGGGAGATACTCTACTTTCTCTTCCTGCGGCTACCTTGAGCAGTTGAAAAGTGGTTCCCTAAGACCCGATTTTTCTAAAAATTTGTGGATGTATAACTCTAGATCTCCATTTTCGCACTTGACAACTTGCTCTGAAAATCATTCTTAAGTCAGTTTTTGTGCGCCGAGCGAAGTCCCCTCTCATTTTTGGATCACTGTTCTTTAACTCACAATAACTGACTTGAGAGGGATTTTCGTAAAAAGTTGTCAACTACAAAAATGGAGATCTAGAGTTACTTGATACATCCACAAATTTGTAGAAAAATCTGATGGTAGGAACCTACTTTTTCAAGTGCTCAAAGTAGACCAGGTTGCACTGAAGACACTTTCTATTCATTTTCAAGTTGATCACCCTGAGATTTTCTTCCTTTAAATGTCTTCACATTTGATCAATCACAGTTTTCAAGTTGGAAATTTCAACCTGTCTTTCGCAAATATCTAGAAAAAGAGAAATTTTCGGACCCTTGTCCAAGAGAGTTTTAGAACTGAATGTGAATTCTGCATCCAATCATTTAAAACTCGATTTTTCAGAAATTAGTTTACTCCCCTTTAACATCATTTCCAGTACACCCCGCACTTGGCGGTACACATAAATTTGCATAACTCACCGTAATCTCCTTAAAATACAACACACTCCATGCACTGACGATGAGACCGGGTGCAAAAGAACAAATTGGGTAGGAGATTGTCTGTGACAACTTCTCGTTTCCGATGAAGAATCCTCCCATTCCGACGGCAAACAGAACGCCGGCGAGAAGAGAGGGAAGGACCAGGTACGGGGGCAACGAGGGCGTGTTCTTTCTGGAATTTCTGTACTATTTGCCTAACGACGAAGGTGCACCAAAGTTCTTTAAAGTTTTGACTTTGAAACAGAAAAATTGAAGAATTCTAGGCAATTTTTTTTGGATTGTAATTTGTTGACTTCAAAAGAATATTCAGGAAACACCCTGGCAAGATTGGCGGAGCTCATCATAATTGTTTGAAGTTTTAGTTTTGAAACAGAAATATTTTTCACTCACTTGACTCCAGAATACACTGCTAGAATCACTGTGGACATTGGTACGATGCCCAGGAAAAACGAGAAAAGGTACGGAAGTCCTTCTTTAGGGGCTCCTGGAAATAGATCCGGACGGTTTTGGATGAAAGTGACTGGAGTGCACATTGAGCCGTAGAAGAGGCCACTGAAGATGGCGGCGAGGAAGCAGCTGGAAAATTGAGAATGATTTGTCTTTCATCAGATTTATCTCGGTTCCTGTAACAGATGCAAAAAAGTAGTCAACTAACAATATGTTCAGGGCAAGTTGAAGAACATTTTATTAGTTGACAACTTTTCGATCTGTTACAGAACGCAAAATAAGTTTGATCAAAGATGCGCTATTTACACAATTCTGACAGCAGTTGACACATGATGAGGATGCTGGACGATGTCTTCTTCTCCGGAAGATTGAGTGGCCATCTGAAAAGTTTTCGGCTTCAAATTTTCAAACAGAACAGTTTAAAACTCACACTTTTCTCCGATGGAATCTCCCCTCCGGCTGCCAACTTCTCCGCCGTCTTTGGCTTGTAAACATGAGTTTTGATGAACAGGAAAAATGAACTTCTGAAATCCCATCATCTTCTACACCATTTCCGGAATTCATCCGACTAACCCAACAACGAGTACAAGAACTCCAGCATAATTGAGGATCACCGCATTCGGGATTCCTTTGGGCACTCCGAACAGTCCATATCTGGATGTTGCCCATCCGGTCAGACAGGATACTGTACTCCAAATCAGGATGGGGACAGCTAGGCCCAGACGATTCATGATTAGGATGGCGAAGGCGTTGGCTGGAGAGATTGATACATTGGGTTTTTGACTTTTCATATAACAAAATAAGTGTAATTGAACATGATATTTTTTACCTAAATTTGATCTGAAACAGCAACAAATGTGAATCAGGATTCTATGTTTGAACTTTTCGAAATTGAGAATACGGTCAACTTTGAGTAAACAGATCAAAATTTTCTCAATACTCTCAAAATTTTAGGACGTTGGTAAACTATTTTTGGGTTTTCAAAACTACTATTTTCAATCGTTTTGCAATAAGAATTGCCATATACTTCGAGCGATACATAATAGGAAGTTAGCATTATCTATAAGAACCGAATTCATATGATTTTCATCGGAAACAGTAACTTTTCTGTATCGTTCATGCGTTCTGGAGAATCGATACATTGAATTTTCTACGAAAGTAAGTGTAATCTATTATTCTACTCTCTACCTGAATTTGATCTGAAACAGCAACAAATATGAATCAAGATTCTGTGGGACAATCAAACTTTTCGAAATTGGCAAAACGGTAACCATTGAGTTTTAGAAAATTGATTCCCGACAACCCGATTTTTCTCAAATTTCGTATATATATTGAGTGAATCCAGATCTTGATTTTTGTAGTTGCCAATTTTACCGAAAATCAGAATCAAGTCGAGCTATAAAAATCAAGATCTAGATTTACTCAATATACCCACACAAATTCAGAACGTTGTTGAGTCTTTCAAAATAAAAATTGTCTACCGTTTTGTACAAAAAAATGTCCAGTTATACATACTTTGAGAGGTAGTATGAACGTTCGATTTTTGGCTGTGCAGGCAAGGAAATAAGCATTATCAATTAGAACGAAACTCATAAAATTTTCATCAGAAACAGTAACTTTTCTGTATCAGAATACTGGCTCATTTTTCCGTTCAAGTTCATAAATAACCTTGGACTTGTTCCACTTATTATTTCTAGCCTTCAATTTTCAGAAAATGAGTAGAAAGCAAAAGGAGAAAAACTAGAAAGCTCAAAAACCAAAGTTGTTTCGAGATTCGTTGATCAGAAGTGAATCTATCCCTTCTCACCTAGACACCAAACAGCTCCTCCCAACATTGCCAACGGATAAACTGGCGGGAATCCCAGAATCGCATGGACCCCGAGACTTGTGATGAATCCGCCGAGACCCATGAAGAATTGCACCATGAACCCTGAAAGGCTAAAACAATCATGAAATCACTAGACAAGATTCTAAAACTCTCTACTAGTGTTGGATCTGAAACAGTTTTGATTTTTAATCCAAACTTTTTGTTTTCCCTTTTCCGAGTTTCCAGAGAACTCACCATCACTAGACGGAAACCTCTTGATCGGCACAAAAACAGAGCCGAGTCCGAAAGTAGCCGTCAAACAAGCCAGCAATCCAATAATCATCTCTGAAAAGTTTGACTGCAAGAGAGAAACTGAACTTCCGATTATATACTAAACATTCCACCAAGGCGGAGTCGGAGGACAACACAGTTCAAATGGGTCTGCATTTGCATAAACCTCTGTATAAACCTCTGGACAAGGTACGGGGTACAGTATGGATGGAAACTGTCGGGAGGAAACTAGTTGAACGCATTGAACACTATTTGGCGGTTGTGCAGGGGGTGTCTTGAAGACTATCCTCAGATTGTTGTAGGGGGAAATAGAAAGATCATCGGAGAAGAGTTCAGAGAGAGAATAGAGTGGACGATTGGGTAAAAATGACTTTTTAGAGAGATTGAAATTTAGGATCAAAAGAACAATAAATCTTCTTTCACCTTGACCAAAGTTATCTGGGTTCCTGTAACAGATATCAAAAAGTGATCAACTGATAAAATGTTTTTGGTTAAATGAGGGGCATTTTGTTAGTTGACAACTTTTTGATATCTCTCACTGGAATCGAGATAAAAATGGTCAAAGTAATGATAAGTAGAGAGACTCTATTGCAAACGTTAGTGTAGGCCAACAACTTTGAGAGTATCCCTGAAAATCTTAGAATCTCAATCAAATTGGTATCACCTAACAGCGATCTGATTAGGGAGCCCCAATGTCTTCACTACTCGATATTTCGCTGAAACAGAAAAAAAGTGAACGTTTTTCAAAATCAAAAATCTCTGTATTAGGCCAATATCTTCAACAAAAGTTGATGGATGGTCTAATTTTTTTTCATTCATGGCGTTTCTCAAGACAGTTTTGTTTCGATGCTCCAGGTGAACGTTTTTTCCTGGAACCTTTTTCAGTACCAATAGCGGATGAGGGATGAAAGTGAGGCACGATACGGATGAACGTTTTGGTGACAATCACGAAAACTGTCAAAGAAAGTATAGTAGTTGAACGCATAGAACACTTTTTGGCAAAGTGTCGGTTGATTTATAAAGGTTATTGTAGTACGGTAGTAGTTGGATGATGTCAGAGGTGGGATCAAAAAGATTGGGGAAGGGCAGAACCAGAGAACAGTTTGGAGAAGATTTGGGGAAACATCAGGGATGGAAAATCAAATAGAAACGGGAATTTTGAAGGATGTAGAAGTTTTTATGATTTTATGCGACAGGAAATTATGGAGGAATTTAAAGTAAAATTTTGATTCACTTTTTTCAGAATCTGAAAAATCCGCACCTTCGTTTTTAGGATTGCTGGAGTGGAGGTAACGAATATATTTGGAAACTATTGTTTTTGCTCTAAATTTCCGTTTCACCTGAAAGTGATCTGAACTCGATCATTTTTCTGGCAATCGTTCAAATTTGATACTAACCGACAATGTTGTAATTCTAGCCTCCATAAAAGAGTTTCCTCACTTTTTGGTACTTTCTAAAAACGCTGAACTCGTTCTCAGAAATAATCTACTCTTTCCTCTTCAACTGTCACATATCACAGTTTTCCATTCGTGTCTGAAAATTGGTTGTGTTTCGCAGTTTTCAAAGATTATGCTAATCTTCCGTGGATAAATTTGCAAGTATTTTTTGACCGCTGTACACTGTCGGCAATCCAGCGAACTCTGAACATCTGTCCTTGTTTCGATGGAAAATCGGAAGCCCTCGGTTACAAAACGTTCACAATACGGAACTGTTCTTTCTCGATTGCTCACACCGTTTTCGATTAGTTTTCAATTACTCATCTCTCTGCTGTACTTTCAGTTCCGGTTTGACAGACATATGACCATCGGAACACTTCTGTTATTATAGGCAACCCCAGGGGACAGTTTTTATCCGAAAATAGAAACACCCAGAAATTGTGTACTTGTGTGATTGAACTTCACTGTAGGGGTTTGGGTAAAGGAACAATCAGAACAATCCTCCATCACATTTGTTTTCGCAGTTTTCGGCTTGGCTATCCAGGCTCGCACACGCTTCCACCTTGAAAGAGATTTCATTTGCCATCAGCTACTTAAAGCTGAAAGAAGTCTATAGACTCATCAAAACTTCAGACTAGTCTATTTAAATGCGCGCTTTTCTAATTTCAACAGGTCAAATAATTCGGCGCGAGCGGGAAAAATAGTCTACATTATTTTTCGTTCCCCCAGCCTAACATTTCGAAAATAGCTCATTCGCTTCAGTCATTCGTTTAGTTTGAAGCAAATTTCATTACTTTTCAAAGCCACAAGCTTCACTTTTTGATTCAGCTTTCTTCTAGCTCTGCAATATTGCGTGAGGGTGTACTGCAGAACTAACATCGAACCTTACGACAGTTTTGAGTTGCGGCGCGAAATCAGTTTCATTTGCTCGTTTGATTTCGTTTCGGGTCGAGTTCTTTCGCATTTTTCTGGGCAATATTTTACGGTTTGCGCTAGTCAGAATTTTTCAGTTAAATTTGTGCGAGCGCTCTTTACGTTGTAGGCGTTTCTCTCGTTCGAAATTACTCTTTAACAACATTTCCCATTCTAATTACGAACAACTTTCAGCTCTACTAACCCAAAAATGACCGCTGAAGATGCAGCCAAAGAACTGTTCGAACATCTCAACGGATTGATGGATTCGTCCTCGACACTCGAAGCTCAGCAGGCCGTAAAAGCCAACAGCGAAGCTCTGTAAGCTTGTTTTCTATGTTCAAGTCCAACTATCAATCATTTTCAGTCAGCGTCTCGTGAAGGATCTCTACGAACCCGGAGTGACCCGCGAGCAGCGAAGAACCCTGCTGAAAGAACAACGTAGACTGCTAGAGCTGATTTGTGGAGACATCAGCAAAGAGGATACGGACGTTGAGCAAATCGAGACAATCGAAGAGCAGAAAAGCGTCGTGAGAGATCAAGAACTGACCATTGAGACGTTGGAGAAGATGTTCGAAGACAAGAGAATCAAGGATGCGGTCAAAAAACTCGTCAACTCGGAAATCGAGAGAATTCAACTGGAGAAAGATTTGAAGGATATCAAGGAGGAGACGAAGAGGTCTCCCTCGTTGGAAGCAGCTCTGGCCGAGAACCGGGAACTCTGGGCTTCGAATGCTCAGCTCACGAATATGGCCAAGAAGTATCAAGCGGAGAAGCAGGCGGCGGAGAAAGAAGTCGAAATCCTTAAGAGGGTTCTCGAGAGGACCAAAAACTGTATGGCGAGGATGGCTGAAGGAAGACGGGAGATCCAGGAGAAGGCTGCGGAAGTGTCTGAGAGGGACTTGGGGACCGAGGCTCCAAGAACCAGAAAGCTCAGAGAGTTGGTGGAGGAGCAGAACGCGGAAACCAAGAAGCTCCTCGAACGTCTGCGTCTTCAATAATCATACAATTCCTCTCCAAAAAAATTTGAAAACTTGTAAATGTTCTCATGTACTATCTGTCTTCTCTCAATCTGTGATATCGAATAAATCCTTGTTTCACACCCCTCCTTTTGTTTTGCTCCACCCCCGTAATAATCCATTAGGAGAATTGAAATTCCTCATTTCTCAACAATGCTGGAAGTTCAAAGACTTATGGATGCTTTGGCAGCGAGGTGAGTATAAAAGTTTCCGATGTGAAAAGTTTCTGATACTATTCTTCTCCCCCCGCCGTCTGACCTTGAATTCTCTTGATTTCTAAAAGGAGGCCGATGAAAAATGTGAGATAAATAGCGGCAAATGGTCGAACGACCTCTTTTGAAAGAGATGCTATCATATTGAGAGGGAAGAAGGAGGTCTAGAGGGGGGTCTTTCCCTCAATTTGAAATTGTACTTTTGGATGTGTAATGCCACAAGTTGCCATTCAAGCATGTAGGTTTATAGGGTTTCAGTTAGCTGAAAAGGACGATTGAATTCAGTTTTCAATGCTGTGTCGAAATCTCCAACATTTTGTTAATTCTTCGAAATGGTAGAAGTTTTCGGTTTCTGACTTTCGAAATGAGGAAACATATTGTGACTTTCGACTGAAAATTTGAAGGAAATGAGCTGAACATTTTGCAGTTTCATCTATTTTACTTGAAAAAAATGTTTTTGGCTGAAAAGCGCGCGAGCATTTTCTGTTGATACCCTTAACACTCTTAAATGAGTTTTCGAAACTAGATATTTGAGTCGAAATTCTAACCTGTAAATCTTAAAATAGAGTTCTTCCCTCTGACCAAAAACTTCATCATTCCCAAAACAAAAACATATCTTATTTCCCTGACGACACCTGTTTTTTTTTTTCTGTTTCAACATTGAAATTTCAACCAAAATTTTTGGAAGATTTATTCTTCCAGCGTCCCTATTTCGAAACCAGAGCAAACAATGTGAGCTGACTCAGAGTCCAAACCACAATTTCTCGGCGAAAAAAAAGACGTTTTCTGACTTTGGAGTTTGTTTTTTGGACACAGGAGGATGATTCATTTTCGGTTTCATATTCAGAAGTTCAGGAAAAAGAAACATTTATCACCATTGCAGAGAGTTGTTCACTAGACTCCATCTTAGTATACTTTCCGTTATCAGAGAAGTGACCAACTTGTCCACGACGTGGCAATCGAACAGGCCTCGTGTTCCTTTCCCTCCTCCTACCCAAAACCACTTACTATAAATACTTGTTCTGGTTTTTTCTTCGTTCGTCATGTACTATTTCTGCTTCAATTGCCTCAAAGTGTTTTCTCATTGCTTCACATTCCTTTTTCTTCCAATTCCCCCTATTAAAAGTTTCCAGAATGACCGCTGAACAATTCGTTGGCCGTTGGAAGCTCGTCGAGTCGGAGAACTTTGAGGACTACCTGAAAGAAGTCGGAATCGGACTGCTCCTTCGAAAAGCGGCGTGTGCTGCAAAGCCAACTCTCGAGATCAAGGTCGATGGAGAGAGATGGCATGTGAATCAACTCAGCACCTTCAAGAATACAACGCTGGATTTCATTCTGGGAGTTGTGAGTTTTTGTTTTTCGTTGCTGTTTCAAAAAAGTTCTAGTAGTTGTAGGCAACATTTTCGAATAGTCTTTCAATGTAGATAATTTAACTTTTCGATGATTTAAGGGAAACACCATTCATAAAACCTGTGGTTCCTGCGTTCAGATTGAAAGTGTCTACTTTGATTCAAAAAACGGTTCTCAATAGCCTGATTTTTCTGAAAATTGAATGGTGCATTGAGCAACTCTAGACCTTCATCTTGTAGTTGACAACGTTTTCTGCATAGGAGAGGCCAGTCAGTTATAATGCCATAAATAGTGAGACAACCTTAAACTTTTGAGTTGAGTTCAGTTTATGAACATCTTCAAACGGACTTTTCAGAGAGTTTCAAAAGTCAACTGTAATACAAAAGTAAAGGTCTAGAGTTACTTAATGTACCTACCAAACTTCTGTCAAATCGGTCTACTGGGAACCAGTTTTGAATCGCTCAAAGTTGATATTTTCAACGCCCTCTTTTTTCTCTACGAATCTGCTCCAATAACTTCCCGTTTCCCTGATCTTCAACCTCTCGTTCTTCTTCTTGTAAACTCCGAAAAAATCATTCTGCCATTGATAACAGGAAAGCTAGTGTGGGGGTCAAAGTGCACACTTCCTGACACGATGTCAGTAAACATGAAAAGAAAGAGAAGAGAGAACATGCGAACTTTGTATCCAAACGGATCATTGGACGGGGTTTTTTTGAACTTGGTTTAGTTGTAGAAGAAGTTCATGCTTCAAAAACATTGACTCTCCTTCCAAGATGGTAGAGGTCACGAACAGTTCTGAAACAGTCTACATCGTTTACCAAGTGTATCTCGGTTCCTGTAACAGATAACAAAAAGTGGTCAACTAATGAAATGTTTTTGACATTATAAAGATCATTTTGTTAGTTTAAACTAATTACCACGTTTTGGTATCTCCAACAGGAATTGAGGTAACGATGGCCAAAAGTAAGGGTAAGAAATGAGTTTCTATCGCAGTCTAGCTCCGAAAAAATATCCTTGAGACCTGAATATTGATGCGAATTTCAAACGCCACGAGCATTGAAAAACGGCGAATTCTTCATTACTCGGTTTTCCGCTGAAACAGAAAGAAATTGATCTACAATTTTAACAGTCCAAAATCTCTGTGTCATATTCAATCTATAATCTTTAAAGTTGACAACAATTTTGTGGGTGTCAAAAACTCAACGATCTCTAGATCCCAAATGTCTCCTCATTCATACCGAGGTTTCCAGGAATTCGACGAGACGACGCCAGACGGTCGTCAATTCAAGTCCACCATCACCATCGAGGACGGAAAAGTGGTGCATCGTCAGAAGAAAGTGAAGGAGTCGGATCACGATTCGGTGATCACTCGTTGGTTCGAGGGAGAGAAGTTGATCACGACTCTCCAGTCGGGATCCGTCGTCTCTCGTCGTGCATACATCCGTGAATAGAGTATAGACAATGATTGACAACGTTTCTGATTCAATAAACTGCTTTGGCCTTGAAAAGTTGTTGTTTGTGTGTGTGTTTTTTTGCCGGTAGAGAACCTACATGTTACTTTTTTTAAAATGTGACACTGATTGATCTTTTATCAAAAAATGTTTCTGTTTCATCATTGATTCAAAAAATTCATCAGAATATTCAGACTGTTTCTTGGTATTGCTGAACTATTTTCTGAGATCTCAATCAGATTTTGATTTCATTCGAATGCTCAGAAATTCCGCATATTTTCGACTATTACTCACTGACCAAAGATCATTGGTTTTTTGGAAATGTAAACAAAAGGGAATAATGGTGTTTGTTCGTTTTCCCCTTCCCCTCTCTCTCCATCACACCATTCCACATCATTCATTCGATTTCTATGTTTCCCAGATTGACCATGGAAAAGTCGTTGAATTTATTCTCTGTTTGGAATTTCAAATAGGTTCATTGGCTTAGAGCATCACTTCCGTAATCCAATTTATGACCAAATTTTCCTTCATAAGTTTAAATTTTTTTCCGTTTCTCAGGATCCTTATATTCAGCTCACAATGAGGTTCTTCGATGTCATGCACAAATTGGTTTGAATGAAATGGAGATTCCTGGCTTGTTGGAACTCAGAATCTGGTGTGAAATAGAATATTCCTATAGACTCAGACTCTGAAATAAATATCAACGAAATGCTCAAGTGGTTTGGGTTATGAGCTTGACAAGTTGTCCTTCTGCTTCCAAGGTTAGGAAAATCTTTGCAAGGGCGTCATTTTGTTAGAATCAGAACCTGTCGATTTCACCTGAACCTAGGTTATAAGACCCCAAAAGCCAAAGAATTGCCCGTGTATTCAGGTTTATTTCCTTTATCTTTTCGGAATTTCGCTGTTTCTCTGGAGCCCTAATGGATTTGTAGATTTGGAGGATTGTTGAGAGCGTTAAGATTTTACAGTTTCTCAGAATCCTTATACAATTGAAAAGTGAACAGTGAAATTCCTCGGTTGGAGGTAAAATCGAAACAGCAGATTGAAATTCGGTAAAAGAAATCAAAAATATGATTATAAGCTTACGTATCTATAATGCTAGTTACAACCTAGCGAGGATGACCCCATGGTTCTGTCGTCTGGGACAAACTTTGCGAGGATTATAGCTAGAATTATGTCAGAAATTTGTCCATTTTTTCAGGATCTGAAACTAGGCGGTCTATTTTGTCTTGACTCACATTATGAAAACCAATAGCATCGCTCATTCGGCCTTATTGACAAAATTTCACTGTTTCTAAAAATCACACAGAGCAGCTTGGATCATCCAGTTCACTCTGACCTCCAATTTTGGACAACAAAAAAGTTCCTGACTGGAAAAATTTTTGCTGTTACTTTCGAATTCAAAAGCACTCCACTGAAAAACTGAGGTACCTCTTTCATTCTCTCTCAGAATAGAATCAAAGTGTTCCTTCCGAATGAAAACATTTCCTATTCTCCCAAAACATTCTGAACTTTGTTCTCCTAAACATTCTTCCCCCTTCTTCTGCATGATGCAACGCAACACAAGGAAAATCATTTTTCCCCGTCCGAGACTCCGCCCCCTCTCCCTTTCCGTTATCAGTCCATTTATCAGGCCACCAAATCGACGAATCGTTCTCGAAACAAGGCATTTTGCCATCTTTTTTCCAGCGACACTCCCTTCTCCGTTTTCTCCGTTTTCTTCTTCATTTTTTCTTCCTTCAGAACCAACATGTCGCAAGAATTCGTCGGCCGCTGGAAGCTCGTTCACTCCGAGAACTTCGAGGAGTACATGAAGGAGGTCGGCGTCGGATTGATCACCCGTAAGGCTGCTGCCAATTTGAAGCCAACTTTGGAGATCAAGGTCGAGGGAGACGTCTGGCACTCGAACCAGTACTCCACCTTCAAGAACACCACTCTTTCCTTCCAACTTGGAAAGGTAAGAGAATAGGGGGGCTTTTCTGGAGGCTAAAACTGTTCAAATCAATAAGAAACTAACCTCAAAATCCTTTATTTCTCTAATTCTAACTCTGAAACGGAAAAATAATAATAGAGTGGTCTCTGAAACCGAGAGGTGATAACGAAAACCATAAACCAGTGATTAACGAGCGCAGAATTTCCAGGCAATGTGTAAACAAAAGAGTTGTGTATAGAGAAAGAGGGAGGTGAGAGAAATACCCTAACTTTGACCAATTTTATCTGGGTTTCTGTAACAGATACCAAAAAGTGGTCGACTAGTGAAATATAGATCACAGGGAGATCTCTCGAATGTAATAAAGAACAACTAAAAGTGTAGACGTCGAACTGAAATATGCTCTTTATTGAGCTTTCTTAGGTGCCATTCTTATCAAATAGCGTTTCTCAGTGATCCGTTGAAATTTTTGACTGTTCCCTTTTACTATCGATATATCTTTTTCTGATCTACATTTATTTAACTCACAACTTTTTTGTAGCACTTTTCATTTCAGAGATAAACTGTTTTGAACAATAAGTTCGGGGAAAACTTAGCTATCGGAATCAGGAAAACAGGCACATATTCGAATCTTGTATGTAACAGTAAGTCAATTTCCAGGAATTCGACGAGACCACCCCAGACGGCCGTACCGTCCGTTCCGTCGTCGTCTTCGAGAACGGAAAGTTCGTCCACACCCAGAAGAAGGACGGAAAGGTCGAGTCGGTGATCACCCGTTGGATGGAGGGAGACAAGCTCATCACCACTCTCGAGGCCGGATCCGTCGTCTCTCGTCGTGAATACACCAGAGAATAGATAAGAGAGTTGACAAGATTTCAATGTGATTCCTTATTGTACCTGATTTATTTAAGAAAACAATAAATTGTCTAAAATGAAATGCATTTTCTCAGCGGGCTCATTTGCATTGTTAGTCTGGAAATAATAGAGTCTGAAAATCGTAGAAGTGGTTTGAAGGATTCTGATGGGATCGTGCAGAGTTCTGCCGGGATCACAAGGATTCTGAGGAATTCTGGAGAGTTCAGAAGTCCTATAGAGGAATTTGAAAGGTCAATGACAATTTCACAAGATGCAGAATACAATTGAAAGATTCTGGAGGGTTCTGGAGGATTCTGATGAGCTCTGAAGGATGTCGGAAGGTTCCCAAATTTCGCTATCGCGATAAAGTAATTTGGGTAATTAAGAAGAAACCTGTGAGATTAGAAAGCAATCTGACGGCTTCAGAAGGACTCTGATAGGGTTTTGGAGGACTCTGAAAGGTTCGAAACAATCCTGAAAGACTTTTGAGGACTCTTGGATTTTGAAAAGCTTTGCAAAATAGTGAAGAACTTTATGTTTAAAAAAAGAAGTTCATAAAATTTCAGACAAAGTAGGAAAAAAAGATGCATTTAAAACTGGAAAGGATAACATTTTTGTTAATGAGTAGTTCAAAGAACAATAAAAATGAAGTTATAGAAAAGAAAAGGTATTCTGTTCGGCTTAAATAACTCTTATCTCATTCAGAAGTAGTTTTCATCGAAAGTAGTTTGATGAACGAGTCGACAACTGCATTCTTGGCCCGTCCGACCTTGGACTTGAACGAGTACCACATATCCACAATTCTCTCTTGAATTTCCTCCACAGGTACTCGGTGTTCGAACGGCCTTCGATAAGCGAATTCGGATACCTCATTATATGAAGGCTTCAATTCTTTCCAAAATTCTTCCAACTGTTCGATGGAATACTGTTCCATACGGGTTCCCATTTCCCAGAAGGGCACTCTGTTTTTGTATGAGAACCGAGCCATTTCGAAATGTCGCTCCAAACGTGCGCATCGGTCACTGTACTCTTTGTACCTTCTCACGCATTTCCAGAATAGTCTAGTGTGATATCTGTCCTGGAAAATCGCTTCATTAGTTTCATAAACTTGAGTTGGGGGCTTTTATTTTACTGATGAACAAAACAGCCTAAGAAAAAGTTTTCAATAGATCAGTTTCAATCAGAAGGATACTAGAAAATCAGTTTGAAGACACTTAGGATCTAAAGATTCCACTCGGTAGTCTCACTGGCAAAGCCTAACTAAAAATTTCAAGAAACTAACCAACTCTTCCGGTGTCATATTTTCCTTCTTTCTGCCCATCGTTGTTCTCTCTTGTCGGAAAAATCGAACCTGAAATACAATAAGAGCTGAAATAGAACTCGAAAAAGCAATGAGATGCTAGGAGCAATGGTACACTGTGCATTATGGCAGATGGTCCACGTGAGAGAACGGAGACGCAGACAAGTAGAGTGAACAGAAACGGGTCACTGGGGGTCAGATCTGCTCTCCGGGTCTCAAAAGAGCAGATGGTCCCTGAAGACGTCGGCAGTTTGCAGAGAATGGAGACGCAGATCAATACAATCTACAGATAGGAAGAACCGTGAAAAGATTGGAAGAGTTCAGAAGTGGTCTGGAGGAATCCAATCGTTTGGCAATAGTCCCAAAGCATCTCCAAGGATTCCGACGGTCATCTGTTCGTCTGTGTACACGAGGAAAGAACTCGCCGAGATAGTTGCTCTATCATTTGCACACCCACGAGTTTCCGTCTTGATTCAAAAAGAGTCTTCTGGGGGAATCTAGAAATTTGATTCGAAGGAAGATTATGGGAAGTTTTGAAAAATACTGAAGATCTTCATGCAAAAAAAATCTAAAGAGACAGATTAAAAAGAAGGCATAAAAAATTTGAAAATATTATATTTACATTAGTGGGTAGTTCAAAGAATCAAGATACAAAAAAAAATATTTTTTTTAGTTTGAATCATTCCTCTCTCATTCAGAAGTAGGCTTCATCGGAAGTTGTTTGATCCGTTTGAACGATTCTACGACTGCCTTCTTGGCCCGCCTGACCGTGGACTTGAGTGAGTCCCACAAATCCGCAATGTCCTCTAGTATTTCATCCGGGTAGAAGCTGACTTTGTTCGGCCATTCATGATCCCATATGTGACGGTGTATATCGTATTCATAAGGCTTCAACATCTCCGAAAATGCCTCCAACTGTCTGATGGAAAACGTTTCCAAACGGGATACCACCTCCCAGAAGGGTATTCTGTCTGCATATGTGTAAGGAGCCATTCCCCAGACTCTTTCCATTTTTCGGCATCGGCAATTGAAACGGTAGTATCTTCTGCCGCATCTTATGAATAGTTTTTCGTGATACTTTTCCTGAAAAACGGAACAAAACTTGTTGGAAGATCTAATCAGAATATGAGGATACAATTCGGTAGTCGTCGGCAAGGTCAAATCGAAGTTTTCAATAAACTAACCAACTCTTCCGCTGTCATATTTTCCTTCTTTCCAAGCATCGTTGTTCTCTCTTGTCGATAAAAATCCGTACCTGAAATGAAACGAGTTGAAACCCGGAGTAAAATTCAAAGATCAATGTCGGATGGAACGGTAGATCCATGGTACACTGTGCAGTATGGAAGATGATCCACGTGAGAGATCAGAGACGCAGACAAGTAGAGTGAGCAGAAATGGGTCACTGGGGGTCAAATCTGCTCTCCGGGTAACAAAAGAGCAGATGGACCCTGTAGACGTCAGCAGTTTACAGAGAATGGAGACGCGGACAGATACGATCTACAGATAGGAAGCACCGTGAAAAGGTTCGAAGGGTTCAGAAGTGGTCTAGAGGATTCTGAAAGTTTCCGAGGTATTCCATTCTTCTGAGAGACTTTCAAGGGTCCACAAAGGGCCTAAAGTATTCTAGAGAATATGTTAGGCTTCACAAAGGTTTCGGAGGATTTCAGAGGATTCTGGATGATTCTGAGAGATTCTGAAGAGGAGAAATTTCTGTAGATCTGAAACTGTCGACACTCGGAATCCTGAACCCATAGCGTCTTGTGCTTTTGTGAGAATTTCTGTTCACTGTTTGCTTTACTGAATCTGTCTTCCCTTGGCGTACAATAAAGCGATCCTTTCATTTTTACAAGTAATCACAAAACATCCCCAAAAAAGTTGGCACAGAAGAACATAATAGAGCACTTCCTTTCCCCCCAAATCACGTAATATGAGAATTGGTCAAATCGCAGTGCAGCAGTCTTCCGAAAGAGCTTCCGATGATCATCTGTTCGTCTGTGTACACGATGGAAGAGCTCGCCGAGATAGTTGCTCCATCATTTGCATATGGCTCAGTTGTCACCCACGAGTTTCCGTCTTCCTGAAGAAATTGTGATTTTTGGTTTTACGACGACGATTTCGAGTGCAGTGACTCTGCATAGTAAAGGAGATAAGGAACACGTGGAAAGGTGGGAGAGATAAGGAAGTTGGTGATGAAACATGTTTATGAGTGGGAGGGGACAAAGTGCTCGGTGAGCATCATTTTTGACAGGTTTTACGACTTTTTGATAGGTTTCCGGACAATAATGAAGAATCGGGATTTCAAAATTTTGCTAAACCAGAGAGCTGTTGGAAGCTACGGCAGCATATTCTTTTCGACAGTTTTGGAAATTTCCAAATCTGATTTTCAATATAAAAAATTGGATGGCAACTATAATCTGAAAGTATTTATTTAGAGAACTGGTAAACTGAACTAATTTTCACTGTTTCACACTAACTTTTTATACATTTCTTTGATGTTCCATTCAGTCAGTTGGCACCCGAAAGACAAATACAAAAGTTGAGCTGAATCGAGCTCTGATTATCATTGAAAACGCGTAAACTTATTCGGATTCAGACCGTTAAATCACCCAAAATTTGGTTTAAAAATGTGGAACGCTTCACGAATTTGCGTGTCATCCTTGCGCAGGGGCCATGCTAATCTTCTCTGTATTGTTCCAATTTTAGTATATGTTCTCGGAAGAACGAAAACGTATCTATCCACACATGATTATATAGGCACTCCCTCCGAAGCAGACGACATCTCACGGGTTACGCCATTCATTGTGTATTGTGTGGGGAGGGGGCGGGGCTTAGGAATCCCAGGAGCATCATACGAGCTCTCGAGAAGGTAGTGTCTCCCCACACATTGAATACAGTGGATGGCGTAACCCGTGAGATGTCGTCTGCTTCGGAGGGAGTGCCTATATAATCATGTGTGGATAGATACGTTTTCGTTCTTCCGAGAACATATACTAAAATTGGAACAATACAGAGAAGATTAGCATGGCCCCTGCGCAAGGATGACACGCAAATTCGTGAAGCGTTCCACATTTTTTGACCAATTTCAGGGTGATGCATAACGTAAACGCTGTAACAAAAGCACATGTGCTTCTATTTTCAAAACCCTGCTCTTGGGTGTGTTGCTATTACAGTTTTACGGTAACTTGACTGAAAATGAGTATCTTTAAAAGATTCTGAGTGTTCTACCGATCGATAGCCGAAGGATATGGTTCTAAAACGGAAAGTAGTCATTTTCAGGGTGAAAGTGAGAAGTGTTCGGACAGACAGCTGCACGGTGACTGAAACGAAAACTGAATCGATTTAGAAAGAACTTTTTTGAAACTGTGAAAATTTGTTCGATCTGTCGAAAAAAATAGAACCCAGAATTCGATTTGAAATTTCGCAGTGTTAGGGAGAGTCGATTGAACGTTTTTCTGTTTTAGAAATGAATCAAAATCTTGTACCAGAACTTATCAAAAATCGGAACAAAATCAAATACAACTCAAGCACCACAACGATTTGAGACATCCATGGACTACAGAAAACAAAGAAAAAGTTGCCCTTCCATATGTTCAGGTCGTCTGAAAAATGCTGAGACTACTTCGTCTTCTCATTCTTCTTCTTCTGAGCTATTCTAGTTTTTATCGCAGATTCCTTCAAACACTTTAATCTATGCTGGAATTGCTCCTGTCAAAGAAGAGACACTACCTTGGAACTAACCAACAGTTTCAGAAGTTTTCAACATCTTCACTAATTTACCATTTCTGTTGAACAATAAATCTATTCTCACCTGTATCCTGATTCTCAGAATCTGGCTGGAAGAATGCACATTCTTCTTGTCTGCATGCGTATAGTGCCATGCAGATTCATGAAGAACGGGATGGGCGGCAATCCAGACATCTCCGGATTTCGACTCGACGAATAATCCGATTGGAGAAGTGAGCAACATCATTTCGTGCAAAGATTCCAGAGTCATATCCTTGGCAACTTTGTAGGTGAACAGGGACTGAAAACGGAGGGAATTTGAAATGTTGGTTATCAGAACTGGGTCTTAGATTTCAGGTCAACAGTTGGTTCAGATGGATCCACGAGACCACGAAGTTAGTTAGAAACTTAAAAATTAACGGAAAACCGAGAGAGTTTCAGCTTTTTCATATCAAACATTTTGATTCGAAGTTTCATAAATTTCTGCTTCAACTGAGCCCAAAAAACAAAGAAAGATTCCGCCGCCTAGTCACTGACTTCCTACATAAATTCCATCCGCTCCAACATGGCTTCCTCCCGTACCGATCCTGTTCTTCCTCCCTGATCCACTCAGTCTCGAAATACAAAAAACTTCTTGCAACCCATAAATCGCTTGACATCATCTACTTTGATTTCCAGAAAGCATTTGATAAAGTTGACCACGCCCTCCTCCTCCAAAAACTGGTCTCCTTTGGAATCCCTACTCCCTTCTGCTCCTTTTTCCAAAATTTCCTTGCAAACCGAACCTTCTCAGTCAAAGTTAACTCCTACATCGATCCGAAATCCTCACCGATACCTTCTGGGGTCCCTCAGGGTACCGTTTCCGGTCCCCTTCTATTTCTCATCTTCCTGAACGATCTCCTCTTCTCTCTACCTCCTGAGGTTCACTTCGCCGTTTTTGCTGACGACATTAAAGTGTTTCACCATTCCCCCACTATACTTCAAAAAATCCATCGACATAATATACAATTGGTCTCTTAAAAATCGTCTACCTCTAGCCACTTCCAAGACTGCCTTACTTCGTATGGGTTCTCTCAACTCCAAACACCCATACTCAATTGGAGGTTCTCCCATCCTCCCCTCCTCTTCCGTACGCGATCTAGGTCTCACTACCGACTCGAATCTGAAATTTGACCAACATATTCTGAACAAAATCTCCCTCGCCTTGTTTCGAGCTAACCAACTCCTAAGATCCTTCTCCTCGACCAATCATTTATTCTTTGCAGCCCTTTTCAAAACATACGTTCTTCCAGTTCTTGAATATTGCTCCGCAATTTACTCTCCACCCCCGTCTTCTAAACTTGCTCACAAACTAGAACGACCTCTTCGTCATTTCTCCAAAGTAGTCTTACAACGTTGCAACATTCCCTTCACCTCCTATGAAAATCGTCTCCAACTCTTGAACATGACATCCATCCGCCACCGCCGCCTAAAAACCCAACTATTCACACTATATAAATTGATTAGCGGTGCCTCGTACTTCCCCGACCTACACTCGCATGTCACTTTCTCAACCTCTTCCCGTCGCCCCATGATGCTTATTTGTAACCACCCCAAACTCAAAGACTTCTTTTCCCTTACCGTTCCCATTTGGAACGCAATCGTTCACAATTGTAACACCTTCCTCCCCCCCTCCCAATTTATGATTCTCCTTGACTCGTCCATTTCTCGTTTCTGACATCCCTCTCCATATACTTCGCCTCCCTCCTCCACCTCCCACATAAGGTACAACTCTTGCGGGTTAGTCCTTACTTATATTCGTTTTATACTACCCCTCACCTGTTCTGTCAAATCACCTCTATTTATTTCCTACTTTCAATAAACGAAGCAATCAATCAAAAAAGATTAAGAGCATTGATTCACAAAATATGCAGATTGGAAAGGAATAGCCTTTCAGACATTGTGAGAAAGATAAAATCAATGTAAACATTTTCCTGTTTCAAAGTTTTCCCTTACAATTAATAAACCAAGTCCCCCAATACCTTCATTCTGGACATTAAAAGACCCACCTCTCTGATAAGGGATCCAACATAGAGAAGTTTTCTCTTCGAATCATATCCGATTCCAGTTGGAGCATTTACAGTCGAAGCGGCAATCGATAACTTGGAACCGTCGTAGTAATACACAACACCTTGGCCAGACTGAAATGTTTTCTGTTTCAAGATTCCTATCTGAATGGATCATTCCCCATTTGTTGTTCCTGTATCCTCATGATGTCCTTAACATTTTGTTAGTTGACCACTTTTTGATATCCAATACAGACAACGAGATACAGTTGGTCAACCCACTCACCTGCAATGCAAACTCAACCACTTGTGCCCATCCTCTTCCAAAAGCTGCCATATTCGTGAAGAATATTCTGTCTGGTCCCACAACTGCAACGTCTTGGAGACTTGTAAACGAAGAATCACAAATTGATTTCCGATGATTCAACTTCTGATTATCCACTTGGAAGAAATGCACACATTGGTGGTCTGGATGAGCGTTGATGACGTAGAGGAGGACTCGGCCATTGGAGGAGGAGTACGAATCGATTCCAGTGGGGATGAAAAGATCCTGGAAGAGCCAAAGGTTTTACAGTTTCGGTGAAACTTCTAAACATCTGGCAGTATTTTATCCGCTGATGGATTTCGCTTGAGAATGATTTCAGTTTCAGTTCAACCCCTCATGTTAAACTACAAAGTAACAGTATTCCCTGTACGTGAAGCCCACCTGATACTCGTATCCATTCCAATTGATGCTCATCTCCGTCAAATCGTACATCTCCTGCTGTCCCCGTCCATCTGTTCGATTCGTGTTGTAAAATGCGATTCCAGTTGCCGTCGTCAAATTGTGCGACTTTCCGTACCCAAGTGTGATATACACACGATTCTGGGATTCTACAAATGCCAGTCCAGCCGTTCCTTTGTCTGAAATCCCACTTTAACAGTAGATACGATTCCAGTCAACCTACATTTTTCAGTCAGCACTCTGCAGGGACCCGGAGTGTGATTGTAGACTCGTTTGTTGAGATCCAGCACTACTCTGGAAGGCATAGGAGATTCGTGAAGTTCAGTTGGTTGACTTACAAAACTCTCAAAATGAAGCAGGAAACCATCGCGAACAGCACCCAGAACACGAATCGATGCATGAAGTGGAGGGAGGCTGATTGGGATTGGGATTGGAATCCCATGGTTTCTGGAAGCGAATGACGATGAATGGTTTGAAAAGTGGTTCAGGAAAGTTGAAAAGAGAATAGATTAGAGTTTCATATCTTCTCGGAGACGTGCAAAACAAAAGGGCGTAGTCCTTGCCCCTTCGATCTCCTTCATTACTGTCGCCAAGCACGCTTGCTCATTTTGCACGTTTTGGCGCAACTGGTAACACCACTGATCACCAAAATTGATACCCTAGTTCGATTCATTTCAAAGCTCTTCAGATTTCTTCTTTGAGCATTGTATGTCACAGCTTTCAGAAATTGGGCGTGAAAAGGACAGAGACATTTCAGGGAACTCCCGTGAAAAATAATTTTCGTACTAACCCAGAATTCATTTTCCACGTGAGACTCAAATCCAATAAATCTGTGGATTCAAAGCCACGAATAGCAGCAGAACAGTCTGGAATCCACCTCATACCCCAAGTAGTCACTGCTTGAAGTTCGAGAGAAGTAAGTTTCCAGTTCCAGAATCTCTCTACCTCTTCTAATTCAGATTATGGCTGTTCGTCGAAGCAGCCGAATCGCCGAGCTCGAAGCCAAAAAGAAGGGCCTAGTGGTGGCTCCCAAGAAGGCAAGAAGATCCGAAGAGTTGGTCAAAGCGGAGAACGACGAGTTGAAAGATGAGTTGAAGAAGATTCGGAAGACGTTGAAGGAAACGAAGAATCGTTTGGTGCTGGAGCAGGGAACAAGTACGACGTTGGAACGGAGAGCTCGGATGATGGAGAGTATGAAGAGAAGAGTGACGGGACAGAATGAGGAGTTGAGGAAACTGCTGGAAATGACTACGGAGACTTTGGAGGGTCAGACGGAGAAGATTCAGGAGCAGAGAAGACAAATTCCAAAGTGTGAGAATCATGAGGAGAAGGTCAGAGCTGTGGAGAAGGAGATGGAGAATACTATGAAACTACGGAACGAGTATCTCGCCGAGGCTGAGAAGTATTCCAAGCAACAAGAAGAGGAGAACGGAGGACCACTTCCATGGAGACTCTGTGACATCTGTGCATTTCCGTTCGGGAAAGACGAGCCAAGAGTGCCACGTGTTTTGAGTGAGTTCAATGATAGAGTTCTCATAATTTTAATGTCTTTCAGAATGTGGCCATACAATATGCACCGGGTGCGCCGAGCACTTCAGAATCGACTTCGTCAACTCGATTCGTTGTCCTTTCGATCGTCAAATCAAACTGTTGGGAGAGAAAGGAGTCGAGGGATTGCCAAAGAATCTTGTGCTCTTGAACTTGTGAACCGAAAATTTACTATTTTCTTTCGAAATGAACATTTGAATATTCTTGAGTGTTGCTACAGTCAGTACGCTTTCCGTGCGTTCTTCTCATTGCGCTTATACGAAAATTGGATTGCATGTGAAATTTGCAGTTGTGGTTCAGTTGGTTACGGGCTTGTAAGTTGTGCTTTGGTCGTTTTGATCCTATTTGAAAGCAATTCGGGCAGTCTGGTTTAAATTATGGAGGTAAGTAAGGTTTTGGGGACTTGGATATCGAGACTTCTTGACTTTTCTGATTTTGGGAATGCTGCCTAGTTTTCGAATGAAGGGGGCTTGGCTTCTTCTAGTTAGAACTTGAGAAGTTTCAATTTCAGCTTCTCCCCTTTCCAGCTTCCAATAAACCCGTGAACGAATATAGATTTCTCATGATGACAAAACTACGTGTCTAATTGCCAACCAGACAATCCGGGTGCCCAACGTTCAGTTCTAACTACTCCTTCGAACTGGAAACTGGTAAGCATCCACTTCTGAATCCCTTCCCTTCACACCCATTTCCAGAAGATGGCTCCGCGTCGAAGCGAACGAATCAAAGAACTGAAAAAGCGACAAAACCAACCGACGGCTTCATTTGTGCCATCGAGACCGAGAAGATCCGAAGAACTCAGAGAGGAGGAGAATGAGGAGTTGAAGGAGACACTGAAGAAGACGAAAGAGACCCTCACGACTACTCAGAATCGTCTTCAAGTCGAGCAGAGGTACGTGCGGATTCTGGAGAGAAAAGTGGCGACGATCGATGATCGTATTTCATTCAAGAATATGCTGTTCCGAGAGATGAAAATTCGGTTGGAAGCATCGTCGAATGCTATCAAAAATCAAATTCAAGAACTCGTGGAAATGGAAGGACTCGCCGAAGAGTGTAAGAATCATGATAATGTGAAGGAGGCGGTGGAAGCGGAGGCAAGAAACACGGAAAAATATCGAGATGGATTGCTGGAAGGGGCTAAGAAGCATCAAGAAGGAGGACCCTACCCATGGAGAGTTTGTGAGCACTGTACTGGAGAGTTCGGGGAAGAAGAAGGAGCGGTTCCGAGAATATTGAGTGAGTTGGAGGGCTTTGAATTCAAAAAATGACTAAGGATGTTCAGATTGTGGCCACACCTTTTGTACAAATTGTGTGAAACGCTTCACGAACGTCAACGAAATCGTTCGCTGCCCACTGGATCGTCAGTTCATGGCACGGAAGGATGGACTGCCGAAGAACTTTGCCCTTTTGAGTATTTGAATAATTGTTTTTCTACTTGTCTTATAAGAATTAGAGAATAAATGTGTACGGAGCCTCAACTTTTCTCCGACAGAGACAAAATGAAGACACCTAGCAACGCGAAAACTGAACAAAACGAAGCTAAACAAGCGTCCTTATTGTGAAACAAAGGGTGTTCTGTCCTTGGAAACGGGACCCCTCTGGCAGATGTCCAGTGGAAGCTTGCTTCGGAGAGAGATTGCATGAAGTGAGGAGACACAGAGACACTGAGACGCATTTAGTTGAATGAAATGAGCTTTCTTTCTTTCCTTCCGCTCTCTGCTCCCGTTCTCTTTTGAGACGACCCCTTCTGGTGGTCCGAGAAGTGTGCATTTTTAATCGTTTTACTCCAGAGGGAGACGATAAATATGTAATTAGAGATAATTGGAAGGGGAACGAAGTCAGGAGTAAGTCGGTGTTTTTAATTTCAATGTGTTCTTTTCCGATCTGAAGGCCGTTTTGAAATTCTAGACAATCCAATTTTCTCCGAATAAATACTTTTTTTCGTCTAAATTCGAATTCCCTCTCGAATTGGCCAGCTGGATTATCAACGGAGCGCACAAGCTCCGCTTCCACGCTTACAAATTTTCCATGTCTTCGTCGAATCCAAGCCCTTTTTCTTTTTTTCTGCAATGTTTTTCATTGAAATTCCGCTCAAAAATCATGTAAATTTTCAGAAATCTCTCTTCCCAACCGTATGAAAGGACGAGAAGGAAGCGTCGCGTTTCAGAATAGAATAGTAACCAGCGAAGTGAGTGTTCTCTTCGATTCTTCGAAATTTCCAGTTTTCTTCTCAATGAAATGTCATGTACTTTAACCCAATAGAAGTTTCATTGGTCAGTCGGTTACAACTTTGCTCTCTTTGCTCTAATCGTGCGCCTGAATTCAAATTCCAATTCGAATTCAAAACCTCCCGTAAATTTCCATAATCTCGTATTTGATTTTCACGATTGCCTAGTAGCCGGTGATGATGATGACAATAGAGCAGTTTCCGCTTCGTCTCATTTACCGTTAAGCTGTGTTTATTTCAAACGGAAATGTTTGAAATTCGAGAAGAGGGCGGAGTCGAGCATCGGGCGCAACCGTGCAAGTTATTTCGAAACTTCAGACCGAGAGACTTTTGTAGCTTTGTTTCTGTCATTGTATTTGGGTCGTTGGAAGACAAAAGATTTCGTATCATCATTTTTCTGTTTCAATGATCCCTTAATGTTCGAGTTATAAATGTTTCAACAACTCCTTTAGATTGGCTCCACCCATTATACTCGGGTTAGCACCTTTTCGAAAACTCGGAATCGCAACACCTGAAAACGCGCTTCCTTGCATGCAGTGGGCGGAGCCAAAACAAGTATTCTAGAAATTTGAAATTTTTCTTTCGAACTGGCAATACATTCAGACACAGTTCGTCCCATGAAAACCTCATAAACACGTTCCCTGAACCGTCTTCTTTCCTTCCAGTTCTGTCTGTTGATGTATTTATTAAAAATCAGCGACCACATTTTCTCATAACAAAAACCCGCAAATCGAATAACAAAACCGGGAAGCTCATATTGGAGCTCTCAACACACCTCCTCCATAACTTCTCTGTCTCTCTTTTCTCTCTCCCTTCAGACAGTCGGCATCTCACTTTGTAAATACGAAAAAAAGAGCGGCGCGACCGCCATGTCTCGTCACTCGAGGCACTAAAAAGTTTTTTCCACATAAAACATGTTCTAAACATTTCAAGGATTCCTGAACTTTTCAAACCTATACCGTTCAGTTCATAAATTGAAAAAATCCTGGCCAAACATGTGGTTTATAATTGTAAAGCACTTTGTTTTAATCAGCTGTAATATAAAATTTCTTATCACACTCAAAAAACGGGGTGCTTCCATTAAAAACTCCCCGGTCAATTTGAAAAAAAGTTTTACCATTATAAAAAATCTGAAGACGACACACTTGCAACAAGATCAAAGTGTGATGATAACCATCATATCTCTCACGGAATTTGAACAGAAAAACACTTCTGACCTTATTCAACGTCTACTTTTGTTGAATTCTTATCGATCTCCTTGGGTTCTTTACCCTTCTAATATTTTTCCCCAAACCGCAAATGTTATTGTTTTTTGATTACAGAAAGAACAATGGTGGCGAGCATTGGAATGGCGGCATGTGCCGTCTCCTCAGTTTTCTTCGGATCAATGTTCGTCCCAATCAAATCGTACGACTCCAGAGACGGTATCTTCGCTCAATGGATGATGTCCATCGCGATTCTCCTTGTGGGATTCGTCGTCTTCGCCTACACCGGATTCTCCGGATTCTATCCGTTAGCAATGCTAGGAGGAGCTTCTTGGTGCATAGGTACTATTTGAGTCTTCATCTTCGAAAGTTCTCCAACGCCATCAGATTTCAGGAAACGCCACCGCCATTCCAATCATCCAACGTCTCGGACTTGCCGTATCCATTCTCATCTGGAACACTTCCAACTGCTTGACTGGATGGGCCGGTGGTCGCTTCGGATTGTTCGGAATGAAGGCTCAAGTACCCGCATCCCCATCTCTCAACTATCTCGGCCTCTTGTTCGTCGTTATCGGTGGTTCAATTTTCGCGCAAGTCAAATCAGAACCCCCTCCAGCTAATAAGAAGAGCAATCGTGCATCGTTCGATATGGAGAATCTGAATTCGGAGGAGAAGAAGGCGTTGAACACGACGGAATCTTCAGATGATGGAGGAGTAGAGACTGAGGTTCTTAGTCCAGTGAAAGACTTGAATTCTGGCTCACAACGACTAATGTAAGCTGAACATTGTGTCTGAATAGTTTGTACACTTCTTAATTTCAGGGCTTTCATTGCCGCCTTGATCGCCGGAGTCTTCTACGGAATGACGTTCGTGCCAGTGATTCGAATGATCGACAATCCAACTACCTACGTCGGATATCCAACAGACGGCCTTTCCTACGTCTTCTCTCATTACTTCGGAATCTTCATCACCTCCACTATCATTTTCATGATCTATTCCATCTTCAGGTATGTTCAATCTTCTTAAAAATTCCATTAAAATCCAGTTTTCCAGAAGAAACCAACCGTACGCTCCACCAAACCTCTTCCTCCCCGGAATGGCCGCTGGATGCCTCTGGGCGATTGCTCAGACATCGTTCTTCGTCGCCAATCAACATCTGTCTCAAACCGTCACCTTCCCGATCATCTCTCAAATGCCTGGATGCATCGCCGCTGCGTGGAGCATCTTCTACTACCGCGAGATTCGTGGAAAACGAAATTTCGTGCTTCTCGGAGCGGCCATGTCCATCACAATCACCGGCGCTGTGCTAGTGGGACTATCCAAAGATTTTGAATTCTAAATTCGTCTAGATTGTTTTGTTGGTAGTTTTCCCCGTTTTTTTTTCGAGATTTATATAATGTTCATGTTCCAGTTTTACCATTTCGCCTGTTACATCATCATTCCCCCCATTCTTCCGTTTCATATTTTCGGGTCACATCACAAATAAAAAAAATAATACGACTAAACCTATAATTATTTATTTATTCACATGAGGGGAAATTCAGTAATGCACAATTGGGAAAGCGGGACCAAAGAGATCGACACGGTGGGGGTGGGATAAAAGTGGTTTTGCATTGGAAAGTCTCATTTGTGACCAGTGTGAGGATTCGTATTACAAAAAGATTAGAAGGGGAAATTTTCGAAATGTGAGTTCACCAAGATGCCTTTCAATATTTAGCACTTTTTCTTCATCAACGGCTCTTCCTCGTCGACGGACTCTTCTCTGTTTCGCTTCACGGAAATCTCCTCGCCCGCCACGTCCATCTTATCCTCCAGAATATTCTCTCCGAACAACCGATTGATGTCTCTCTCGGCCCGAGCAACCTCTTCAGCACGCAGATTCTTCGTGTTCGTCAGGCACGAGAAGAAGTTCGCTTTCAGCTGCTTCAAGTACTCAGGGTCCCCGGGATAGTCTACTGTGAAGTTGCATCCGTGTGGTGGTGTGTCGTACTGCCCGACAGGGAATGTCTCTGTGGTTTCTATGGCATCCAGTGATTCTGGCATCTCCGGAAGCACGCACTGAACGGTGCAATTGGCCACTCTCATTCCACGATGTTGGATTGGCTCTTGGTTGACGTAGAAGACGCAGACGAAGAAGAAGACGTACACTGGACGGAAGTTGTAGTCTACAGACTCCACTTCGAACGGAATGAACTTTCCGAGTCTCTCCGTACAATTCTTCTTGAACGGCATCGATGCCTCTGATCGGACAGTCTGTCCCTTCGCACTTCCGATTTCCACTATGAACCTGGCGAGTCCATAGTCTCCTTTCGGACAAGCGATCAGTCCCTTGAATCGGAATTTCGGCCGGAGAATAGAGAGAACCCAGGATTGAGTGAACATGACTGGATCGAAACGGCACACGGGCACATTCATGTTCTCCAAAACAAAGACGTTTCGAAGCGGGATTGAAGACTCGCAGCCGCCGACGTCTTGCACTGGCACCACTCCGTGACACGCTTCGAATGGAATGTCGATTTCGACGTGTCCATGACGAGTTTTGTCGTACTGAAAATGGCTATTTGAGCAAGATTTTGTTCAAGGGGAAAAACTAACCACAATATCTTGAAGATCCATCCTGAAGACGTCCTTTTTGTAGTGAAACTCCGAATTTCCAGTTATCATCTTCTGAAGGTAATCGGCGGGTGGAAGAGACTTATCGCAACCGACCATTTTGGCATATGAGATCAAAAATCGTGGCGAGTGGAGAAGCTTTTTGAATGAGAGATTTTTCTGGAACATTTATGGGTTTAAAAATAGAGAGAGATTTTAATGGAAACTCACTGCTGCTTTGTCTCTGACCGTTTGTTTGTCGTTGGAGATGATCGAGAGGACGAGTGCCTGAAACTTCGATTCCTCCATATCCAACGGAAAGTCTTCGGCATCGTCGGTCGAAACGAACAAGTCTCCAGCCATTGAGATTCTTTACCTGGAATCGATAAACTGAGACTCAATATAGAATCGAAAAATGGTGAATGAGTGTGAGCGAGCGACGAGTGTTCTCCTGGGAAGGACCAATTAAGAGTGTCGGAAAAGCGCTCCATTCTTTTCTACATCGCAAAAAAGTCAATTAATCAATTTTTCAAAAAAGGCCTCAATTAAATTGTGTGAAAATCACTGAAAGTGAGCAGAGTCTCTGAAATTCGATAAGGGGGAGCGAGACGCAGGCAACGAAAGACGCGAGAGAGCGCCGTCGCCAGAGAGACGCAGAAAAATTGTTGAGGAAGAAAGGAAAAGAGGAGAACACAACTGACGTTGGCAGTTTTTGACCAAAAAGTCATCGATTTTTCAGTTTTTTTTTCCGTCGAATAGGGTTTGAACATCGAAAATGAAAAACATATGGGAGTTCTGAAATCACATTCGGAAATCATTGACAAAAAATTAGTCTGAGAATCTGAAATTTCATGACTACTTTTTTTTTTTAATATGAGAAGAAAAATATTGGTTTTTTCGCTCTCGAAAATATACGAATAAATGCATCGAAAACGCTAATGGCTAGTTCTGAAGTGCGGGAAACCATGGAAACCACTGACTCGGAATAGAAGACGTGGAGATTTCGGAAGAGAATCAATAAATAGAAGACGTGAAGTATGACCTGAACGATATTGAGTGTGCGACCTTTTTTCCCTGAGGCAAGACAGAAACAGATTCCATATAATACACTTTATTCAACGCAACATAATACAAGAATTCGTGAGAAAATACATTTGAAAGGGGAGAGAATGGTTGGGGAATTGCTCATCGATAAAGCGCTCGATTATGATCATGTTTATGGAAGATGGGGTTAGTGTGCGTTACTGTAGAGACAGTAATAATGTTTAGGCGATGGTCATTTGAGTTGGCTTGCGGAAGAAGCAGTACCAGATGGCGTGGATGTACGATGGAATCATGAAGAAGAACACGAGGATGAGAGAGATGAACACGTGCATGTTGCATTCGTTGGCGTGCACAGCGACGGCTGCTGGCTGAAAATCGAATTTATTGAATTTACATGTTGTACCAAAATCCTGCCCCATCGCAACTTTTGGTGCAAGACTTTGAGCTCGATTCTTTAGCACTAGTAGATCAAAGATTCGATTGAAAATTTTACTGATTCAGTTTCTCTCGAAAGTTTTTCAAATTTCCTAGTTTTCAAGACGCGCTCAATCTCAATCTGCGGTGCAGTTTTGCGCGCGCTTTTCAGATTCTCATCGAAATTCCCTCAGTTTTTTTCACCACTATCAAGCTGATCTTAAAGATCATACGTTGGATCCCATATCTCTCTTGATCTCAACACCAAACTTTTCTGCTATTTTTGGCTCTCAAAAGGGCATTGATACGCTCACGAGAGCTGCTCAGTGAACCAAAAGCGGATTTTGGGCTGGTTTTAGGCTAAGCCGAAGGATCGGATTTGGGGGTACAAGAGTCTTGTGACTAAGTAGAAGAACTTTCTAGGCAATTTCTATTTCCAAACATGACCCGAGACAAATGGAAATTCTCTGTTTCAATCCGCACTTATTCTAAATTCCGTTTTCGAACTTTGATGATTTTCAGAACTATGATGATTTAGAAGGTTTTGTGTACCCAATCTCCAACAACAGAGAGAGAGAGAAGTTTTCCGACTCAAACTCACTGGGAAGATGATGATGAGGATGATGAGAAGAGCCAACTTGATGAGCTCATCGCGACGGTTCGACTCGATGACGAAGACGCGTCCCTCTTCTGGAGCGTCGGCTGGAACATTGACGGTCATCTTTTCCTCGGCCATTTCGAAGTTGTTGGAGACGCTCGTGGGGATCTGAAAATGAAGGAGTTTGTAAGGATAGGATGAGGAGAGAGAAGACGTTGAAGAATACGAACTTGGGAAGACAAAGAACACGGAATTCAGAATCTGTTTCATCGAAACTTCTAAAAGAGAGGATCACATGTATCCAGAGTGAGCAAGAGGACGGAGCGAAGAAGAAAGAAGGCGTGTCCCCCCAGTTGTCATAGAAATAAGGTGTGATAATGAAGACGTTGTGCGTCTCGCCTGCTAGAGCCGCTGTCTGCTCAAAAGAGCCCACGAATTGTGAACATTCTCTGCGTCTCTCCATCTCTAATCTCCTCATTAATACGTCAGAAGTCTCTCGGAGGCGAGTGGGAGCATATAAGCATAGTATAATGGCAGAAAGGATTTGTTTCGAAAAAAGAGCAAAAAGAGGAAAATTGAATATTCGAGGAGATTGGGATTGGCTATAATTCAGTTGCACGGGAACAAACATCGAAAGCGTTTTGGAAAATTGCTGAAACAATTTTCGGTTAAAAAATAGAGTTTTGAGGATCTGAAAAAATCAGTCACATTAGAACCAGAAAAGAATGGAACTTTGAAAACTTGATGAGAATTTTTTCGGTTTCAAAGAAAAAGCTAAAAGTTGAACTTTCCTCAAAATTTTGATGACTACGGAACCGATAGATTCCATGCTACCTTGACCAGACCTATCTCGATTCCTGTTACAGATAACAAAAAGTTATCAACCAACAAAATGTTTCGTGTTTCGTCGTGAACATTTCGATAGCTGATCATTTTTTGATATATGTTACAGGCACCGGGATAAGTCGAGTCAAAGTTTATGATGGTCTCCTACTTTCCATAAAATCCAATCCACAATCTCCACCTTTCAACTGCGATTCTTACACCTCAACAATCAATTTCAAAACCAAAATTTCTGAAAGATAGGCCACCAAAAAAAAAGTCAACAACAGCCGTCCAAAAACATGACGTGTAACGGGTACATACAACAAAAAAAGAACCAGAAATCGAAAACAAAATGGGGAGATACTTAAAGGGAAAGGGGAGAATGAAAATATATTGTCGATTCGAAATGTGGAAATGAATATTTATGGGGGTCTCTCCTTTTTGCAAGACGGGAGAGAAGAAGGGTAAAAAGAGGGGCGGAAAGGTGAGAACTGGTGGATGGAATAATAGAATGGCAACGGAAGAAAGAAGGCGTTTTATGAAATTCGCACTCCTTCGAAATGAGCCTAAAAACGAGATCTCTATTTTCTGGGTCCAGGTAAAATTGACCCTGAGGAAGTTGGAAAATTTTCACTGTTTCTAGGAAACCTTAAATGGTTTTGTATTTTCAAAGCATAGTTGTAGTGAGTTATCGGTTTCTTTTTCTTTGCGACCTTGCAGATTCAGATTCTGAGGTGAAGATCGACAGAATGTTCACGTAAGGTTGCTCCAATGGTTGAGGGGACTGTCTTCTTTTGCAAAGTTGACTTCTTCTATTATCCAATTTTCAACCAGGAGCTCATAACCCGAATCCTTTGAGCATTTTGCAGATTTTCTTGCCAGACTCACAATCTGCTGGGTTGGCTTCCCCGTGACCCAGATAATGAGTATGGAGAAGCTTCGTAATTCCCCTCTTGCACACTGTGCCCAACGCTCTCTTTTCTTGAACAAATCAAAAGACAGAAAGCAGAAGAACGAGCAAGTAGTAAAAAGAAGCAACAAATGAAACGTGTGTGTGTTTGTAGCAACAGAAACAAACGAACGATCAGACAAACAAAAGTGAGAAAAACGAGGAGAAGAGATGAATCACCAAATAGTAAAAAAAAACAAGAAGAATCTAGAAAGTATTAGAACACGGCGGGTGTGTGAATGAGTCAGATCGTACTGGTTTCTTTTGAATGGTGAGACAATCTTCAGAATTTTTTGACGTTCTCTCGAACCGGAAGTTCTCCAGGACCAAAAGCTGAGTGGCCTAGAAAACCACAGAAACGCTCTCTAGGCCACTATCTGAAATTTCAAACCGAAGGCATCAAAAAGCTCTTAGTTGTATTGTGCTCAAGCCACGTCACCGTTTCCATCCATAACTCGAAATGCAAATATTTACTGTTTCTATTTTTTGAAAGCGGATGGCAGGAGGACAGAAATATAACTGTCTCGTTGATGAAGGTGTCAATTTTACCATATTGTCATGATTGATTTGAATCAAAATTTGAATTTTTGAATGGTCAAGGACACTGACTAGATTTTGGAAGAATGAGAAATGAGAGAGCGGGATTTTGATGGATTCTCAAAGGCAGGAAATTGGTTAATATTCTTGGTTTCCTATTCAATACTACAAGTGACTTTTGAAACAGGGGAAAACATAAGAAGCGGATGAGATTTGATGAACCGATTTCTCTAGTGCTACCAGAAAAACAAAAATTTTGAAACCGAAAAACTTGAGAATCCAAAGACCTCCTAGAATCTTGTAGAGAATACCAATGAGGAGGAAAAGAACAAAGAAAAGTATATTCTCTTCCTCCTCTATGCAAATGGCGTCCGTCACAACTGACCTTTCCTTCCTCTCTCACTTGACAAGGCCATTCGAATGGGGGATTCGAATTACGAAATATTACTTTTCGCGACGGAGAGACGGGTCTCCAGGAGAGGGATCACCTCAGGAAATGACTCATTGTCCACTCTCTTTCTCTCTGCGTCTCTCCAAAAGTACACACTATTTCTCTTTTGTTCCGGAACTGTCAACAAGGGGCTGAATGAGGTCAGAGCCCTTCGGACACTTACTAATTGTAGTTGGAAAAGAGACTCAAGAGGGAAATGGTATGTGTGAACAGGCGGGACATTTCGAAGCAACTATTTGGACAGTTGTTGAAACAGAGAGACAAGAAGAGTAATATAAAATAGGTCAGACCAGGATTACAACACTCGCTCTTCTTTTTGATGGGTTTATGAATACGGATTCATCTTGATTGAATGGGTTTCGGTACCCTTTTTGGGACTGTAAAACAATGGGTTGTCAGGATTGAATGGGCAACAAAAGAGATTAGATAGAATGATTAATCCTTTAGCGGCAGAATACTGTATACCATGGCATGTCTTTTTTTGAAAAGATCGAACAACTGGAAAATTTGAATATTTTCAAAGATTTTCGAAACTGGAAACTTTTGAAAAGTTGGAAATCAGTACTCAACTAACTAATAGAAAGACGTTGAGAAAGATTTTCGAATTCCAGAATCCATGAATTTCAACTCTTTTCTTTGCATAATCAGGAGGTCACCAGAATGAAAGTGAAAACTCCACCTTGAAACGAAGGTTTGGGCAAAAAGCGTGTCCGACGTTCTTATTATCCGAGCACTGTCATTTATGATTATTGAAATTTGCTTGAAACAGAAAACAATTGAAATCTGTTTTGGCTTTTCAGAAATTTCCTGTTTCATTATGAGCTTATTTAGGTTACTTTCAAGTTTCTGAGTTTAAAAAGAACAATGCACTTTTTACCGATGACACTTGTACTAGTGGTTCCCTCCCCTTATCTTCACTTCAGTAAAATTTCTTGCATTGAACGTTTCCAAACGATGTCCACTAATCAAATGTTAGTCATAACCAGTCGGTTTACGCCCCGCTAACGCGGGGCTTCACCTCCTGGCCTTCGCTTACGGCCCCGTTCTGGAGCCTGCGGCTCCTCTGTCAGGGCCTTCGGCCCTTTCAACTAAAGTCTGGAGCTTGTGGCTCCTCTGTCAGGGCCTCCGGCCCTTCCAACGGAAATCTGGAGCCTGCGGCTCCTCTGTCAGGGCCTCCGGCCCTTCCAACGGAAATCTGGAGCTTGTGGCTCCTCTGTCAGGGCCTCCGGCCCTTCCAACGGAAATCTGGAGCTTGTGGCTCCTCTGTCAGGGCCTCCGGCCCTTCCAACGGAAATCTGGAGCCTGCGGCTCCTCTGTCAGGGCCTCCGGCCCTTCCAACGGAAATCTGGAGCCTGCGGCTCCTCTGTCAGGGCCTTCGGCCCTTCCAACGGAAATCTGGAGCTTGTGGCTCCTCTGTCAGGGCCTTCGGCCCTTTCAACTAAAGTCTGGAGCTTGTGGCTCCGTTCTTTATTCGACCAAATTTTCCCAGAATTCCGTTGTTAAACTTTTCTGAATGAGAAACTTCAAAAATATCGAAAACGTGAAAAATATTTCCGTGAACCTGTCACTCTCTCTTCTCAAAACTGAATCTACTGATCGAGCCTAAAAATGGAAGTTTCTACGTCCTCGTGACCTCATTTTTCGACGAATCAAAAATCGAAATAGA
>LR543347.1:0-17029 GCA_900536305.3 Caenorhabditis sp. 40 LS-2015
GACAGATCTCTCTCCCGGTCTTCATCTTCTGTCGGGATGTGGATATATGTGTATTGGATGGCAACACGTCGTAAATCATTTGTTGATCCATTCGAAACCTCCCACTACTACTACCGTCCAGCAAAGAAAACCCATCTGTCCCGACCGGTCCCCCTTGGTATAATCACGTCCTTGGGAGGTTTTACGGCGGGGCGGCGGGAGGTTTAAATCAGAAGGATGAGACAGAGGGAATACTTTTTTTGGGGGATGATTGGTGGTGGTTGGTGGTGGTTTTGGCGCGGCGGTTTCAAAGTTCAAATTAGAGTTTGAGGAAGTCTTTGAAGTTTAGGATAAGCCTTGATTTCTGAGATTCTGAGAGTCCTAGGAATTTTCGAACTGAGATGAAATCTTAAGATATTGAAAACGGAAGAAGTGGCCTAGAAATCCAAAAGTTCATGTTTTTGGTCGGAATTCCGTGTTCCGATACAGTCTCTTTTCAAGTTGAATTCGAAATTCTCGAATCTCAATTTTCGAGACCTACCATACTCATTTTCTGCTTCGAAATACTGACGTCTTAGATTGGCTCGAAAACAAGAAGATTTGTATATTCGAAGCCTAGACATCGACCATTTAGAATTCAGAATTCTCCTCAAAAACTTTCACCTGTCCTCGTTTTCCGATTACGCCATCACCACCAGTCACCACCACAACACCTTCGATTCCTTCGTTAGAAAAACTAATAAAGGAAATGAGCACAATCATTCCACTTCATCAACCCCGAGTCATCATCCTTCGAATTTCGAATTCCAAACGTTTCACTTTTCTCTCTCTCTCTCTCTCTCTGCTTCTCTCCCTTCCCCTCGCTATTTCCGCATGAGAGGCAATTGAAATGTCGCAGCGTGATCCTCGTCCAACTGTATCCTCCATCTCTTCTCATTGGAATTAGCATAAGAGTTAGCCACCCCACTGAGAGGTGTTGATGAGGTGGTGACACGATGGACATGTCTCACTTAGCACCTCTAATGTGGGCATGCCCCCCCTCTACAGGTACTTATCTAGAAACGGATTAGAGATTCTTGATGACAAATGGGATTAGAGAATTTGACATGGTTAGGGACTATTAGCGTTACGCCAGTTTTAACTACGCGATTCGTCTCTTTTCCCGGTGGCTTCACAGCTCGGGTAGACCAAATTTGACTTGACACTGATTTGATCTACCATGGATGAAAAAGCGCGAGAAGATTTATGCACCGGTGGATTGTATGTGTAAGCGGGGCTTTATTTAGCACTGGTACATCAAATTCCATCCCATTCGTCTTGAATTCAATTTGATCTACCAACCCTAAAAAAACGGGCGCGAAACTTTTCATGCACCGGGTTTGAGTTGGAGCGCATCAGCCAAGCTGATGGGTGGGATTTCGCGGTAGATGTTTGTAGATCAATTGGGATAAAAACTTAAAGACGGAGTTTAGACCTACCAATGGTTCTGCTGCTTGGGTGTTTTTCTAGGTACACCCAGTAAATAGCGTTCAGAAAACGTCTGGATCAACATTTTCTAAAACAAAAAGACCAAGAATTGTCTTCTAGAAATTGTATATCCAACCCAAAAAGTTTCAACAAAATTTACTCATCGACAATTGAGTTATGGTAAGTTCAATTTGGATACTGTAATCGCGCTTTTCCGATCATTAATTTCTTTACGCACACTTACCACCTTCTGATCATCAACTCTCACTAAACACTATAGGATGTTTGCCCAGACATCGTCTCTCTTGGCTCTCAGACCTCAACGATTACCTAATACTGTACTTGACTTGATACGCAGTCAAATAGGCACGCGAGAAATACATACATTCACAATGGAGGGTTTGTTGGAGGGACTCGGATGGTAGATCAAAAAAGTTTGGTAGATCGAAACCCCCTTTTTGTTTCTCGCCCTTCTTCTACATTATCCCACAAGAAGGGTAATAATCTGTTCCGTTGTTACGTAACTATAGCACAGTCGGTCTTTTCTTTCGGATGGTTCGCACCTTTGTAAAGACAAGGAGAAGATAGTGGTCCCGGAAGTGAAAGTGGAGGGGGAAATTACCGGTAGATCATTATTAGGTGGTGCAATGAAATGACCAGTCCATCTCTATCATTTGGTCGAAGTTTTCGGGTTTTTTTTTGGCAGTGGCAGATCAAATCGAAATGGATTGGATGGATTTTTGATCTACCAGTGGTCTGCACAATTATGGAAGTTGGAAACGCGTCAAAGTTGCCCAATGATAACTCTAACCCTGCCCACTTTCTCAAACGCACTCTTTGAGCACTGGTAGATCAAGTTCAGCTCAATTTCCAAAATCTTGTGATCTACCAGAGCAAAAAGGACCAGAGGCACACCAGAGTGCTCGTACCAGGAACACAACATGAGTAATCTCGACTCCGCCCCCTTTTTCGACATTTTCCGTACTTTTTTTTTGAAAATCTCGAAAGTTCGCCCCCTTTTTTCAATTCCTCTTAGCACCTGCTACCCTACAACTCATCCTCACCAGCCGGCTGTATATCCCTCTCCAGACCGTCTATTCTTCGTCGTGTTTTTTGTGTCCCTCCCCAAGAGAGCTGACCTCTACTCTATTCATATATCCAAAAAGGGGACCCCCTTAGGGTTTGGATGGATGGATCGGGAGGACTCAATGAATGGATGGAAATAGTGTGGAAGATCGAGAGACGCAGATGATTCGAAGGGATTTGGGGGGCGTGACCCTTCCTCTCCGCCTTGTCTGCCGTCTCTCCTCTCTCATCAAGCCACCCTACAGTTCTCTCGGCCACCACCATTAGTCTCTGCGTCTCTTCACTTTGACCGTGGGGACCGTGTCTCTCTCGGGGGATAGAAGAAAAGAAGACAAAGGGGACCTCTCTCTCTCTCTCTCTCTCTATCCTCATTTTCCCTCTCCTACCATTCTTAGCCACCACCATCGGCCACCAC
The DNA here is from genome assembly GCA_900536305.3 of Caenorhabditis sp. 40 LS-2015. NCBI lineage: Eukaryota > Metazoa > Nematoda > Chromadorea > Rhabditida > Rhabditidae > Caenorhabditis > Caenorhabditis tribulationis. Next base: position 2,948 of record LR543347.1, read on the forward strand.
CATCCAGCATAGTCCTTTTTCGCGGGGTGGTCGGTCCTCCGCCCTACTAGAGACCATCTGTTCGTTTTCTTGTTTTTCGGTTTCTATGCAAAGTTTTTTTGTTGTTGCTTGGTTACTGTATCGAATCTCAAAAGAGACGGATCTCGAACTACGGCTGAGTGGGCGGAGCTTGATTGTTCCTATTTTTGAACTTTATTCTAGAACAGAAAGAAGTGAATGTTTTTGTTTTTTTTGTTCAGATCAGTCATTTTTAGAACTGAATGAAAGTTTTGAATCTTGAAATTTGGTCTTGAAAAAAATGGAAATCTCGAAAATTAAATTTGAACTTTTGAATCTTGAAAATCCTTGATGCAATTTAATTTTAAGTCAAATTTGATCTACCAGCAAGATTCCGATCGAGAGCGCTTTATTAGCCACCAACCTCCAACCTGCTGGTCTCACCACGAAACAAAATAGACTACTGTAATTAAATCGAGACCGAGTTGAGCAACAGATAATAGCCGATTGCGTAGAGGCTAATGAACATGTTCACCCAACGCCATCGAGATTTTATCAGAATCCGGGGGATACTTATGTCGACATATCCATTATCTAGAGGTACTTTGTGGTAGCTGTAGATGGTTATCATAAAAGAAACGGGGGTTCCCGAGACTCGTAAAACAACAAGAGAGACAGTTTTAGTGGGAGAGATAAAAACGGGAGATTTAGATTTAGATGGATAATTATGGGAAACCGGGGGGATTCTTGCAAACAATTTTGATCTACCGGAAAAGTTTTCCAAAATGTTTGTTGTTGAAATCTTAGATTTTTGGATTTTGATCTACCATGCCAACACGCAACAAGTGTTTTTGATCTACCTAAAATTATTTTTCAAGTTTTCCATTTTTGATCTACTCTTCTCCTCCGGAGAGAAAAATTGATTTTCAAAACTCATTTTCTCCCTTCTCGATTTCGGTTTTGGGTAAGATTGCGGCTCCTTTGCCTTCAACATCTCCATCCGAAATCTAATCAGGAATATTATATGGAATATATTTACTAACCCAATTTTCACCTGCTCCTCCCCTTTCCCCTCTCTCTCTCTCTATACTCCGTTTTATATATTTTCGGTGGCGTTTCCCTCGTTGCCAGGAGAGAGCAAAACCAAATTCTGTGGCGGAGGGGGCTCTTTTTCATTTCTCCTCGTTACGTATGCTCAGATACTGAAGAGGTCGAACATTTTGAATTCTTGCCTTGTTTTTTTCGCAAATTTTCAAATTCCCTTCAAACCAACCGCTTTCAGAACCATGACGGACCCGAACGTTGGCCAACTTCCATCGGCGTCGACTGTGGCCGCGGCGACGAGCCTCGCGCAAGCTCCCGTGATGCTTCCCACTGGATACGACTATCCGTACGCGATTGATCCGGGCGCGTTGGCCATGTCGGATTATTGGAATGGTGAGCTTGAAAAATGTTTTCAAAAGTTATGCAGTTGTGATTTCTGATAATCACAAATTGTTAAGTTGTTGTTTCTGCCTAATTATAGGCCTCGAGTTTGCGAAAAGTGACTTCAAATATGAAAATTTGACATAACAACTCGATTTTCCTAGCTAGAAACACATGCAAAACATTTTATCCCGCAAAAAGTTTCGAACCACCGTCGACAGTTTTCTCGTCAAAATCAGAAACCACTAGACCATCATGACGCTTAAGGTGTCAAAGCTAGAGAGGTGGATAAAAGAGTGCGCGGAATGGAGAGACTGTCGGCCGTTGTCTAGTGATAGAGAGCTCGTTATGGTTTGGTCGAGTAGATATCAACGCTGACTAGAAATCTCATGACCAGGGTTCGAAACTTATAGGGTTCAAACTTTTTTTTCGTTGTTTTTAATGATAGGAAACCATTTCTTCATGGTCTAAGAAGTTTGCTATGATCCTAGAATGTTTATGTTTATGTAAAAGTTGGCTTTTTTGATTCACCACACTTATCCCCTTCTCAGAAGGGAATAAGCCACATCTCCAAACAAACAGTCACCGAAAATATATAAACATTTTGTTACAGGCTACAACCTGAACGCCTACCAATCAATCCAACCCACGGACATTGACTACACCAACGCCTTCCTCCCGACCGCTCAATCCCTCGCTCCGACTGCGGCGTCCGACGCCAACGCTTCAGCGACTACTCTGGTCGCTGCCTCAGGTCCCGACGCCAAGCCTCCCACGTCTTCACCGATCGGTGCCACCACTGCCACACCAATCACGACTACCGAATTGAAGTCATCGGTTCTTGAGCTGAAGCCGTCGTCTGCTAACACTTCGGCCGAACTCGCCACCGCCGTCGCTCCCCAGAATCCAGCAGCGCCACAGGCACCTCTCGATCCGATGTCGTCGATGTATGGACAGTGGCCGGCGGCAGCTTACGGGGGATACGATGCGAAGGCGTCGGGATCGCTCAACCAATATGTTGGCCTTCCGCCACCCGTGTATCCATTTGGACCATCGGATGCGGCTGCTTCGGATCTTGCCTTCTACACGACGCAGCAACAATCGGTAAGCTTGGAGAAAACCTGATTTCCTGGGGAATCAAAACTAGCAAAAAATGTTTTACATAAAAAAGAATCGAACCAGGGACCAAAATTTACTAGTCAATCTTTCTACCGAGTAGGCTATCAAGGCGCGCTAGCTCTCAGCGGGTGACGCGGACTTCCAGAGGGGCGTAGCAGAGAGAGTGCGCGGCGGCTAGAGACGCAGACACATTGCGCCCAACTTTGGCATTGGTGGCCTAGTGGCTTGCAGCGTTGACTAGTAATCTCTCGATCCGGGTTCGATTCCTTTTGGAGTCCGAAATTTTTTGCATAGTTTTTAGTGCTGGAAAACCATGTTTGTCTTCCTCGTGTCCAGAATCCACAGCAGGTTCGCCGCCTGTTTTACTGTTTTACCCCAATACAAGAGTTAATCTCGATGCAAAGAAAGGACATGAGTGCTTTTGTCTTCTTTTTATTCGTCTCCTGAATGCATGCATAATCCGCTCCTCCAAATCTCCCCCCTTTGATCTCGTCCCGCCAAATGATTGCTTGGCGGGTGGCCCTCCCTTTCCGCGCGAGATGGGTGTTCGAGAGGCGGCGGCATTTTTGTAAAAAGAGAACCGACCTTGGAAAAGTCACTAATGTAAACATAAAAAAAGCATGCCCAAAAGATGGATTAGTTGCATAATTAGGTTGGTCCAATACGGCAGGAGAAGTTTGCCGATTGTTGGGTTTTCTGGGGGGTACCGGAAGACTTTGGAGAGTGTTACACAATTGAGTGCGTGAGAGAGGGGGTCACATTGCCCTCGAAAAGAAACGGTCCGCATGATTAAGTGGTCATTTGAGTGAGAGGGACATTCGAATTGAGGGGAGGAGAAGAAGGAGTACATTAAATGGATCCATTGATTCGAATGGGAGAGATTGGGGGAGTGACTCATTGAGAAAATTGCTTCAAAATTGAAAATTTTGAATTTAAACTCGATTTTCTGGCAAAGCAAAACTAGCAAAAAATATTTTTCATCGAAAAGAGTCGAACCAGGAACCCACGATTACTAGTCAAAGTTGCTAGCCACTAGACCAAAGGGAACTTTTATTGTGCGGCGCCGACTTTCAGAGACGCGGAGCAGAGAGAGTGCGCGGCGGCTAGAGACGCAGAGACACTGCAGCCAACTCTGACATTGGTGGCCTAGTGGCTTGCAGCGTTCACTAGTACTCTCATGGCCCGGGTTCGATTCTTTTCGAAGTGAAAAGGTTTTTTGCCTATTTTTTGAACCTAGAAAAATTTGTTTGGATGTCTAGAGCAATAGATCTTCAGTTTTTTGAATCACAATTCACCCAATTTTTTTGCAGAATGGTCTTGGAAGCGACGCGAACCTCGCCGACTACGGACACGGATTCCCGGGCGCCGCGATGAGCCCACACTTTGACGCGTCTCTCTACGCTGGAATGCCGGGAATGCCCACCGCCGGATCGAGCTCGAGCTCTGGAGGCGGTCGAGGAGACAAGTCCGGGTCGCGAACCGGAAGCCGTCGACGACAACAAGGACCACCGTCGACTGGAGCATTGACACGTCACTCGTCGTCGTCGAGACTTTCGGACAACGAATCAGTGAGCAACGATGAGAAGGACACGGATAGGCGGTCGCAGAATAACGCCAGGGAAAGGTGAGAGGGTTTTCTGGAGGGTTCGAAAATCAATTTGTTGCTTTCAGAATCCGCGTGAAAGACATCAACTCGGCGTTCAAGGAGCTTGGTCGAATGTGCACGCAACACAATCAGAACACTGAACGGAATCAGACGAAATTGGGCATTTTGCACAACGCCGTCACTGTGATCACCGCGTTGGAAGAGCAGGTGAGAAGAAGTTTGGAATTGGATGTTCAGAGATTCTGGAATTTTCGGATACTTGGATTCTGAGACTTTGAGATTCTATGATTCTCAGGATCTGAACTCCTGCGATTTCAAGATACCAAGAGTTTGAGATTTTGAGATTTTGATATTCTGATAGATTCAGAGATTCAGAGATCCCCAGATTTCTCAGACCCATTTCAAGATTCAAAAAAAGTTTACCCCATTGCCAATTTTCAATTTTCCATCATTTCCAGGTCCGCCAACGAAACATGAACCCGAAGGCGATGGTCGGAATGAAGCGAAAAACTGATGGCGACAAAATTGATGATACCGCGTTTGGCCATCCACGATACTGACTCTACCCCACTAATATTGATTACTGTAGATCAAAAACTACAGTAATCCTTTCCCTCTCACAAAAACATCCCCTTCATAACAATCAACACTACGGTCCTGTGATTTCCCTCTCCAACTTTTTTTTTTCTCGACAAAAAAATTCTGAAGTTTTTGAATTTTCGACATAATTTGATCTAAAAATGCATAATCCCTGAGCAAATTTTAACCGTTTTTAAGTTATTTTCGATCTAAGCTCCGCCCACTTTGAGCTTTTTTTATAGTTTTTTCGTCATCTCTAACCTCTCTCTCTCTCACTATCCCATTCTATTTTCATTCTTATCCCTTGGTTTTGTTCATTGTGTGATAAAAATGAATCGTAACTATGTCATTCTGAATCTTTTTACAAGGACACAATATGGAACAAAAAGAGGGGACCGCCCGTCTTTTCAATTTCACAGTTGGGTTAATTGTTGAGTAACTGTGAACGAGGAGAAGAAGGGGTCCTCTCTCTAATTAACACCGAAGAAGTGTTTATGGGTCTTCTTTGAAAACAAAGGTTTGAAGGGAAAATGAAGCGCGAGGGGTAATTGGCACCTTTTGAATCGGTGATTGTATCTAGTAGACATTTTTTGAATAACCTGGGAAACCGACTCTGTAGATTCAGATTTCACAATCAAAATCCGCTAAAAGCTTTATTTTTTGAGTTACAGCACCAGCTAAAAAGTGTTAATTTTAGTGATTTTCAGGGCGAAATGGTGATCTTTGAGCAGTTGCACAAGTATGTTCAGATTATTGGATTTATCTGAAACTTTATAAGTTTATTGAGCAACTCTAGATCTCTTTTTTTGGCTGGCACTATACGAGCTTTCAATGTTTCCCGATACCTGAAAACATTCTGGGTGAAACGTTTTTATTCAGTCGTTTTCATACCTAGGTTACAAAGTAAATCAAATCAGAATAAGCCACTCGCAAAAGTACCTAAACTTCTTTTTGAATCTTATGGAAGAAATTTGACGTTTCATGATTCAGGAGAAGGAGTTCAGAAATCACAGTAGCCAAAACGTAAAGAGAATTGGCATCGACAAAACTTGACAATTTGCTTATCAATGTTCAAAAGATCGTATTTTGAAATTCAGCCTCCTCCTTCCTGTTATTGTTGTTGCGGTATTTCAATTTTGTGTTTTTTCTTCTTTCAATAGTTTAGATTCCGGGTTTTTTTAACTCGTCATTTTGATGATAAGAATGGAAAAAAACAGGATGTTGGTGGAGCATTCTTGTTCGGAAATCGGTATAAAAGGTTTTGGTAGTTGAGCAGAAGGACATCATCACTTCTTCACTTCTTCAAGTTTCCAACCATGAAAATGTTCCTCTCCGCTGCCGCTATTCTCGTTCTGGCCATGTCTGTCATGGCTAATGGAGCACCAAATGGAACCGAGATTTCTCCAACTGAGAGGGTTCAGAAGGTGAGGGATTTTAGAGGAGATTCAAGATTCTATATTTCTGAAACTCCAAGGTCTGCGGATCAGAGATTATACATTGCATTTTTGGGGAAACTTTTGAAGATTAGATTCATTTGAATCCGGTACAAGTCAGTTTTCAGCCTAACAAACTCTTAACCATCTGTGCTGATGGAAGTACTTGTCCATATGTGACGACTTGTTGTAAAATTCGAGATGGATACGGGTGCTGTCCTGTGACCAATGTAAGTTCTCTTTTTGAGCGTCGGATTTTTCTGGCAGCATGCCAAAATCTCAATCAGGTTGTTTTGAAGCTCTTATCATTCAATTTTTCAGGGAGTCTGCTGTGACGATTACTGCTGCAATCCAGGATTTGCTTGTGCTTCTGACAGAAAATGCAATAGACAAGCACAGACATTGGGTTTCAAACTCTGGGAACACGGACATTGAAGATAAGGATGACTGACTGACGATTCTTGGACTACTGTTCTATCAGAATTTTCGAATTTTACAACTTTTGAATAAAATAAAGGACTGTTTTGTTGTTTTGAGATGTTGTTTTTTCGCTGAGAAACTAGTGATCTAAGAGCCATATTTTTCGGAAAATCTTAAGAAAAAAACAGCAAGAAAAACAATAGGTTTTTTTTCAAGGTTCTCATGAGCTTCCTTCGATTCTAAAACACCTAAATGAACCTTGTTTCTGAGACTTAAAAATAGTACAAAAATAATGATTATTTTCGACATTCGAAACAATGGAACAATTCGAACCATCTGACTAATAAAACGGTTGATAAGAAATCTGGTATAAAAGGACCACTTGATAAAGGAAGAAAACATTCAAAATTTGAACATGAAAATCTCTCCTCTTATCACTGTTTTCGTTCTAACCTTGCTCGCTGTTGCTATTTTCGGAGCTCCAGTTTCGAAGGATACTGTAAGTGGAACACTGCGAATCTTGAAATGAACCTGAATCTTCAGAATGGTCCTGAACAAGCTCAACAACCGTTCAAGTTCTCTTTGAACGAATTCAACGAAAAATTATACCAAAACATTTGCTGTACGGTATGGTTGGATGTAAGTTATTCTCTGGATTATTCGAACTTTAAGATTTTTTTTCAGTGGAGAAGCATTTGCCATCCATGTGAAGACGGTGAAGGTCCTCCCAGTTAATGATGCTTCAGTGCTGAGAAGCAGGATTCAATTGTTAAAATTCAGTTTTTGAAATAAAGTTTGGGCTATTATCCTACAAAATAACAACACCTCTAAATAACATAGCTGTCCTTTATTATTTAAAAGATGTAAAATTCAAAAGTTTAAATAGAACAGTAGTCCAAGAATCGTCAGTCAGTCATCGTTATCTTCAATGTCCGAGCTCCCAGAATTTGAGTCCCAATGTCTGTGCCTGTCGAGTGCATTTTCTGTTAGAAGCACAAGCAAATCCTGGCAGGCAGCAGAAATCGCCACAGCAGACTCCCTGGAAAATTGAATGATAAGAGTTTCGAAATTGCTGCTCTCGAAACTTAAAGCGAAAACTTACATTTGTCACAGGACAGCACCCGTATCTACCTTGAATGGGACAACAAGTCATCCCATCTGGACAATAGCTTCTATCAGCACAGACGACGTTCAGGTTGTTGGGCTGAAAACTGATTTGTGCAAGATTCTGATGGACCTAACCTCCAAAATTGTCTTCAAAAATGCAATGCAGAATTTAAAAAACTAGAGTCTCGAGTCTCCTCTAGAATCCCTCACCTTCCGAACCCCCTTAGTTGGAGCAATCTCAGTTCCATTTGGTGCTCCATTAGCCATGACAGTCATGACCAAAACGAGAAAAGCGGCAGCGGAGAGGAACATTTTCATGGTTGGATACTTGAAGAAATGAAGAAGTAATGATGTCCTCATGCTCCACTACCGAAACCTTTTATACCAATTTCCGAAGAAAGATGCTCCACCAACATCCTGTTTTTTTTTTTCCATTCTTATCTTTAAAATGACGACGTTTAAAAAACCCGGAATCGGAACTGTTGAAAGAAGAACACCCACAGAGATGATCTACCACAATAACAATAACAGGAAGGAGGAGAAGGAGGAGGCTGAATTTCAAAATATGATCTCTTGAACATTGATAAGCAAATTGTCAAGTTTTGTTGCTGTGAGTGTTTTCTTCCCCTTGGTGAATGGAACTTCTGATCATCTCAACAATCATCTCAATATGTATTCTTCCAAACTTGAGAAGGATCGTATCCCTGAAGCTGATTGTAAGGTGTTTTGTTGAGGTTCATCAACACTAGATTTCCAGATCTCCATTACATTTCAGCATGTCCAGTTATTAGCTGTGATAGTCTGATAGTGAGGCCGAGAAATTTCAAAACTTCGGTCACCGACATCTAGAAATCCAATTCCTTTTTTCTTCAGATGACTTGAATTTCGATGTTTTACAATGCTCGGGAATCTATTTCAGACGTCTCAAAACTCCAGGTAGTTTCCAAATACATTATTCTTTGAGCACGACCCGAATTTTCACCCAAGCTAGTTTTGGCTTTCAAATCGATAGAAAAGATTAGATCAACAAAACAACAGTCACTTTTTCCAGGAATTTTCGAACCCAAGGGATCCGGACCTTATTGAACACAACATTTTTTGATTTTTCCACTATTGAGTTGTTTGTAGTTTGAAGCCAAAGAATCCAAATTTGATTACACTTTTCAAAACTACTTATTGAGATGTTGCCATTTCTCCAATAACATGTTTACTATTCAGTTTTAAGTTTTCCATAGGAAATTCCCAAATAACATACGTAAAAGTCATGACGAATTCCAAAAGTGATTTCATGTACAAAAACTGATGTTGCAGTCTTCTGAATCTCAGACTTTCAGAATCTCAGAATCCGAGAATTCTTCATCAAGATCTTGGACTTCTGATTCCGTCACTTTTCTGAGAATCTTTTAGAATCTCAGAATCCCTCGGAATCCGAAAAATCTGTCTGTGCCTCTGTTTATCCATAAGTCCTTCTTCAAAACTTCATTCTCCCGTAAACATCGTCCAGAATCACCTGGTTTCCGAGAAAAAATCCTCCACTTTCTCTCAACCTAAAAATCAATGACCTAGTTTGTATTATGAAATCCCCAAACCTTTCTGAACTTTCGAAACTGTCTCTCGGTCTCACTCTCCACCAGCTAGACACACTGCCACATCACAATTTTTTTGGAGAGATGTGGGGAAGTGAGTTAACTGGTGAAGAGGAAGGGACAGGTTAATAGAGAATACGAATAAAAGCGACAAGAATCAGAAGACGTCGAGTAGAAGGCGAAGGAAAAAGGAATATGCAGAATCCTCGAGAAGAAGCACGTGGCGAGGAGGGGGACGCCGCTCCGCTCACGGGGCACGAGGAGCGAATGGCGAGGCGAAAAAGGGGAAATAAGATGGAAATGAACAGAGAAAACAGAGTCGAGAGTGTGGTGGGTTATAGACATGGAAAGAGAGTGCGAGACGCAGACATCACGATGCCACGCATTCCGCGGCGCTCTCTTTCTCTGGCGCTATCAGGAAATCAGGAGAGAAGAGGGGGGCGGGGCTTGCTGGAAGAGAGAGAGAGGAGGGGAACGATGAATGAAGGGGAGGAGGTTCCTTTCATAGAAAAGAGTCGGGAAAGGGGCGGGGCTTGGAGGAGAAAAATGTATGGAAGGGGAAAGATCAACGAGGAGAAGGGGTGATTTTTTGGAAACTCGAAAAAGGGGCGGAGCTTGGAGAGTGAATAAGAAAACAAACTGAAAATAGGCGAAGCTTTCTAGTGAAAAGTGGCCTATTATCAGTGGAAAATGGGCGGAGTTTATTGAGAACTTCTTCCTTCTTGGAATCTTCTGGAAAGAGCTGAAGGATGCACTTTTTGTTCTTGAAAAAAAGCCGGAGCGGAGTCTAGAAGTTTTGGGCTTTCGGAAATTGTGAATTTGAGTGTTTGAAAATGTCGAGTACCTCCATAACCAATAAAAAAGACATTCCAATTAAATTTTATGTGAAAAATTCGTTCTTTGATTTGCTATTCAGAATCGTATTTTTCTCCAAAACAGAATTTCGAAATCTCCTAAACCCGCGAATTTTGAATTTTTGAGTTTCTCAGAATCAGTTATTTAGAATCCCAAAATTTCGTAATCTAGAATTCCTGGAAATTCTTCAGAACCGCTTAGAATCTTTCAGACTCCCTCGAAACACTTCAAAGTCCTGAATCTTTTAGAATCTTTCATTGAACCCAAATTCCTGCAGAATCCTCAACCATCTCCCAGAATTCTCCAGAATTCTCCAGAATTATCGCGATTCAATCTCATCTGTTTCTCAATCCTCAAATTCATGATCTTTTTCTCCGCTTCAAGTACAAACCTTCATCATCATCATGCTCACTAGAGCATCAGAGCATGAACATCTTCTCCTCCTCTTCCTCCTTCAAAACGTTACGTTTTTGAAAAAAAAAACACGAGAGTTTCTTTTGAAACGACGGAGAATGAGACTTGGCCATGTTTCCATGACCACAAGCTCCAAAACTGGAGAAGATGAAGGAGAGAGTCTTTTGCTCATGTTCTAGACGTCGCTCGCTTCTATTTTTGACGTGTGCGAAAATAGAAAGGAGGGATATGCTAGAACGTTCGAGAACGGAGGGAAACCAGAAAGACACCGGTTTGAGGGGGAGAATTTGCAAAGAAAGTAACGAGAGATCGCACAGTTTTAAAGGGAACCACTGTGACGAGCAGCGAGTATGAAGTCTTCGCTTGCAGTTCGCGTAAAAGGGTTGCAAAAGGGGCGGAGCTTAACTGGACCTCAGTTTTTGAAAAATGATGAATTGAAAACAGATGGATGTATGATTCATGAATCAAAGTAGAGAAACGCAAAAAGAACATTTGAAAATCTCAACCTTTTTTCAATGATATCATCTTGTATTTTAAAAGTTCATCATAGACTATGATCATAGTATAGTCGATTGGCCAGAGGTTTGAATGAAGGTTTTGAAGGAGTAGTTGGTGGGAAAGAGGGAAGGAGTATGATGCATGTTGGTTGTTGTCAATGAACTTGAGGAAGAAAATTTTGAAAAGAAATGTGGGAAAAACTTTTGAATGTTTGCGAGAAAACTTTTTTTTCCAGATTGTTTTCTGGTTTTCAAGAAGTTTAAACTTTAGACTCCGCCGAGAATTTCGGAGAATTCTGAACGATTCCAAAGAGTTCTGATAGATTCTAGAGGATACGGAAAAGTTCTGTAGGGTTCTGAAGGATTATGAAAGATTCGGAAGGTTTTAACATTCTAAGCTTGTTAGGTTCTGTGTTTCTGCGATTCCGAGATTCTGCGAACTCAAGATTTTGGGATTTTCAGTTTTTGAGATTCTGTCAGAAATTCTGACTATGAGATTTCAGGGAAGTCTAAAGAATTCTGATTCCAAGATTACTGTTTTTTTATTCAATTTTATTGCAAATAACAAAAACACCAAAATGGAATTTTGAGCAGACAGACAAATGGAAAAGAGGGAACTGAAGCATAAATTATTTTGAGTTTAAATATTTTCAGATATAAATATATGTATCACAGAAAGAAAAGGAGGGGTGAATATTGAAGAGAATGGAAACAAACAGACACACCGACAGATCATCAGTAAAAAGACGAAGAAGGAGAGAGTATTGGGATAGATAAGATTACGCTAAACAAATTAATAGAAAAGTCAGAAAAAAAAAATTAGGATAGATTTTTGAGTGTTCATGGGGGAAACGAGGATCATGGATTTTGAATGGGGGGAAATGAAGAATTTTTGAAATTCAAGAGAGAGTAAAAAATTTCCAGCCAAAAAAGAGTTAAAATTCCATGCAGAATGGCAGGAGGACAACGGGAGGGGCAGTATAAATAAAAAGAAGATTCAGAAGACGTTGATCTACTCATCCTCGAAATCGTACAACTGCTTGTACAGCGGACAACACCAACAGCACCAGCAGGACATGGCGATGAGCACTGAAAATGAGGAATGTGAGAATCTCAGAATCTCGGAATTCCAAATATTTTTATCTAGGAATCTAGGAGGTTCTTCAAATCGGAATCTGTCTAGATCACGAAATTTTGGAATTTCAGAATAATGCGAGTGAGAAGTTTTCCTGATTGTTTCGAAATTCTAGGCCTTGGCTCTGACCGTGAAGGGACAACTAGACAACCAGTGAGATTTCGAGTAATCTCGTGAGAATCACCGAGAAAGTTCCAGTTTCAAATCCTTTCGTTTCAATAATTCCTCGCCTGTTAGATTCTGATCAAAGTCGGAACTTCAGTTTGTTTCTGTGATTCTCTAGAAGTTGAACATGTTTCTTACTCTAACTTATGCGTCTAATGAGATTTTTTGGATTCTATGTAGCTGTTTGACTGGTGAATGGAAAGAAAGGGTTTCCAATGACACATTCGATCAAAATATCTCTCATGTATTAAGCAACTTTAGATCTTCATTTTTTCAGTTGATAACTTTTTCAGAAAGTCACATTGAAGTCAGCTGTATCATATCAAAGAAAAGAGCTCTGATGGAGCATAGTTTTATAGGTGGAGTCAATAAATGAACTCTATCTGACTTGTTTTGTTAGGTTTGGAACTCGCCAACTATAAAAATGCAGATCTAAAGTTGCTCTATACACTCGCAACTTTTCAGCAAAAGCGGGTAGTTTGGTTTAGGTGCAGTTTTGATTCTGAACTCAAAGCTTCAAATTTGAAACCGATACTGGTTTCTGGAATAAAACAAAAATCTCACCTAACAGCAGTACGATCGCCGCCAGGATGATGGCAACGACGGCTCCAGTTGGAATAGCGAATTGACAACACGATGGTTTCCATGATCCCATGTAGGGGAATGTGCAACACCAGTTGTAGTTATCCCAGTCTGTTGGTTGTGGGCAGAAGGCCAGGTATCCTGAAATTGAAGATGGTTTTTTCTTGAATTAGCACTTTGTGAACCAGAAACTCTTTTTTTTTTCAATGTCCTGCCATTTGGTAAAAGCTACAAGTCTCGAGATTCTGAGTCCAACAAAAAAAAACCGAGAATGCTAGAATCTAGGAGACTCGAAATTCAAGACAAACAAAATGTTAGAAGAAATGAGTTGAGGTTATCATGATGATGTTAAATCAAAATACCCAAAACCTACCGTATCCAGAAGGACACCAGAAGATTCGTCGATTTCCGAGTCTTCCCTCGATGTACTGTGTGATCGGATCGTTCAGACCTTGAGCGTCGGCATAGTAGACTGAAAATGTTTGCATTGTTTATGTAGAGTTTTACAGATTTTTCCGTGATGCCAAAATCTCAGTTTTGTTCTATTCTAAACTCGACAGAAAAGAGCCGAATAGTCTCAAAGTTTAAGATTCTTCACATCTTCAAGCTTTGAAAATCTCGTAACTCATCAATCTTGAATCTCAAGATCTCAAGAAAACTAAGATTTTCGGAGATCAAATCAAGGTTTCCGGAGATTCGAAATTCACAAAATCTCCAATATCTAAAACTCACCAACTGTGCAGAGAACGGCGGCGAACGCCAAGTGCCTTAGTCGAATTTCCATTGATTAGACTGTGTGCTGAAAAATGAAAGAATGAGAAGTTTTAATTAGGCACAATCAATGAGAGAAAATCGATTAACGAAATGGACGAAAATAGAAAAAAAAAAGTGAGGGTGCTGGAGAGATAAGAAGAGGCAATAATAAAATGAAATTTTGAATGATCTGAATGATTTGAAAATGAAAAGAAAAAAGGGGAAAAAGAAATGAGAAAAAATTGCAGTTAAGTTCATTAGATCGGTTCAAAGAAAATATGTCCAGAAACGTTCAAAATGAGAGGTTGATTTTGGTTATTTTGAAAAGTTATCAACTGAAAAAATAAAGATCAGAAGTTGCACAACCCAGTCACGAAAAAAAAAAAAAAAAAAAAAAAAAAAAAAAAAA
>LR543347.1:17072-52952 GCA_900536305.3 Caenorhabditis sp. 40 LS-2015
AAAAAAAAAAAAAAAAAAAAAAAAAAAAAAATCAGACGGCCAGAGGTAATCTTTCAGCTACTCAAAGCAGACCGCTTTCACTGGAAATATCTCAAATTGTATTTGAAACTAGGGTAGGGAAGCTGGAAAAATCGGACTCTGAAGATAAACATTCGCGGTTTAGCAATAAAAAAAACAAGTCTTGTTAGTCAAAATTGAATTTTGAGAACTCGAATCTAAATTTGAAAATCGATGGAAACCAATTATCTAAAAGAAAAAGACGGGCCAAAAAACTCGAAAAACTGAATGAAATTACCGAAAAGTTTGAACACAATTTTCGAAAACTTCGAATCTCGGAAGATCATCAGAGGTATTTTAAAAAATTGACTTCAAATAACTTCAAAATCGAAAAAAAATTGAATAAAGATACCCTTAAAAAAGGAGATTCTAAACAGACATCTGATGACATAAATTTTTACGAAATTACGAAGTTTGAGTCTTGGAGCAGCTTTGAAAAAATTTTGAGCACCGAGAACAGCACATTATAAGTAAAAAAGATGACCTGAGTCAGCTCCATCATGCTGCGCATTTTCGACAGTTTGAAGCAGCAAAAATGAGAAAATTAATCAAACAGCATACCAATACCGAGATTTATTAGCTAACTGTTTGGTTAGAATCTCTATTTTTTAGATTTTTATGGCTGAAGAATGCTAAAAAGCATGCACAAAAGAACAAGATCGAATCAATGAAGAAACAGAAAAAAAACGACGACCGCGAGTATTTTCTCTTATCAATACCAAACTTGTCCCCCTCTCTTTCTCTCTTTCTCAAAAATGACTCACTGGAAGAGTCAACAAGAGAAAAAAAGGTATTGGAGAGAGGAAACGGAGACTGTAGAAAACATCAATTCCTTCTTCCCAAAGTTGTTTGTACGATTATCGATTGAAAAGAGCCATATGGCAGAAGGAAGGAAGGTGGAACATGTATGTGCTCTTGCGTCGTCTCGACCCCCCTTACCGGAGACATGTATTTGTTTTGAGAGAGACTAAGAGAGAGGGATGGAGAAGCAAACAAAAGGTACACTGATGACCTGAAGAAGAAGATCAGAAGGGAAGGTTCAGGGCGGCCGCGATGGAAAGAGCGTGACCGCTCTGGCGGGAGAAAAGTTTTAGGAATTGATGTGTGTGCATGGATTCCACGGATGGTTCGGGTGGTCTGGGAACTATGGGGTTGATGGAATTCTGATAAATTTAACTTGATGGGGTCTACACTGGAATCCAGAACCTATTAGGCTTTGTAAGTTTAGGCAATTCTAGACGTTCATTTTCTGGTGAGATCTCTGATATGAAAAAAGGAGGTTTTGAACCCATTGATAAAAATATCCAGATCTTCGAATGTAGGCTTTTTTGGGAATCGAAAACTTCAGAATTCGAAATCTAGAGAATAATAACCGCCTTGACAGACGAATTTTAGCATTCGAAATTCAAGTGGATTCCTCAGACTCACAAGATCTGCAGATTTAAAAAAAAACTCCAAAGACTCATAATGTCAGAATCTCAGAACTCGAGATTCTCAGGTTTTCAGATTTTCAGGATTTCATAATCTCCAAGAATCCTTTCCAAATCTCTGTGGTTCAAAATTTGATTTTCCAGTGGAAAATGGGGTCGCAAATCAAACTAATCGTAATCATTTCTATCCATCCCAAACAAGATAGAATTTGAGACTCAACAACTAAACTTGACCTCCATAGAATTCACAATCAATATGTATAAATCTCATCGAAATTGGCTCTCTAGAAGTGCTTAAAAAATGGGACCAAAACTTCTCCCGACTTTTCGCAAAATTCATCTCGGAGAAAACTATACTCAACGGTACCGTTCCTAACCTACTATTACTCATCCTATCTTTTTTTCCAATTTCATCCCATCTTCACCCCTCCCAAGACACCCCCTTTTGGAAGAGTCATGAATAACAAATGAGGAGGCCAAATCAAATACAAGAAGATGCAGGGAACTTTTCCGGTGAGTCACGCATCACTAGTGCGGAGGCAGCACTGTTATCACCATATGCATAACGAGAGAAAGAGAGGAGAGACGCAGAGAAGCAGAAAAATATGCCACGTCATCAGGAGCTACGGTAATTGTCCCTGGTGAGTTCTGGTAGCGGCTCAGTGAGCACCGGAGCAAAAGAAATAACAAGAAGAAGAACATCGGAGAAGATCAAACAAACAAGAAAGGACAAATACAAGAGGAAAAAGATTTATAAGCATTATCAATGGAGCACACATGCAACATGTTCAAGTTCACTCCTCGACGACTTCGGCGGACCACGCTTGCATGGCCTTGAGCTTGCTCAACGCGTGAGCCGGCTCCAGAAGGATCCATCTGGAGGAAAATGGAAGTAGTGAAAGGTGAGACGAGAGGAGGGGAATATGACTCACTCGCACTCGTGTTTGCGTTCTAAAAGTCGCAATCGACGCTCGATTTTGTTCGTCTTGATTCTCTTCCTGAAGAGATGGAGAGAGTAAGCGGAAATTTTGGGAATTTTGGCGGGAATTGGAATTTCTTAGAGACTCTGAGAACCTACGACGGTATAGGAGGTTTCTGGTTTTCAGAAATTTGAATTCCCACCAAAATTTTTTCTAATCTTTGGGCAGTCTAGGTTATTAGTCGGGAAGTTTTACGCGCGCTTTTTCAGCCTGGGTAGAACAAAAGTCTATTCTGATCTCCCTGCGCTCAAAAACGCTTGAAAATCTGGCATCGAAGGTTGAGATCCCACTCACTTCAGGAAAAAGAAAATGACGAGGAAGATGAGAGCTTGGAGGAGAAATTTGAACGTCTCGTTTAGAGTTCTACTTCTCTGGAAAAAGTTGGTACTTTGAGATTCTCCAAGTTTCGAAAATCTCACCACATCAACAAACATTATAGCTCAAACTTTTGGATAACGATAAGAAGAAGAAGGAATAAAGAATCTCCAGAAATCCACGTGGATGATTCTTCGGCTGGTTCGCGTAAAAATTTCCGGATATCAGAAGTTTCAAACGGAAATTTGGGATCAGTGGCACCCATCGTGGTGTCAGAATAACAGGGTTTGAGAATAGGAGAAAACACTTTTTTGAGATGGAGTGCGTCCTCAATACTGAAAAACCACATTGCTACAATCGGAAAGTATGCAATGCTCACTTTGGCTCTACAAAAATGGAGGAGGAGGAATGCATTTGACTCCGTAGGAAGAACCAAAGTTCAATGAAGCATCTGAGAAAGGATTAGGAGAAGGAGGTCATCAACGTAAACAAAAATGTGATTTGACATTTCCAAGGAGAAAGTTTTGGTATCCGAGATCTCGAGCTTTTGATCTCTTGATGAATATTGAAATGGGCACTAGTCCGTTTTGAAGCAGACACATCAATTTTGAGTCACGAGCAGACGTAAAAGGTTCTGTTCTTCTTGAACACTAATCAGACCAACATCAAAAAATGTTGTCCGGAAGTCCATAAGACAAAAAACACCTATTCTGCTATTTCTTTGATCAAAGTTATCTCGTCTCCTGTAGCAGACATCAAAAAGTGGTCAACTACAAAACTGCTCACCATAAAATTTCACACATTTTCTTAATTGATCACTTTTTTATATCTGTTACAAGAACCGAGATGAGTTTCAGTCAATGTGACTGAAAGGGATGTGGCTCTATTACCGGATTCCCAGCCGATCTGTAAGCATCAGATGGAAATTTTTTGGATAACAAACACCTGGCAAGACCTAGAAAAGAACCGCCGGAGGAAAAGCAAGCGAGAAGAAAAGACAAGAAGAAGAAAAAGTGTACAGTTTCGGAAATTCTTCTTCCCGCTCTCTCTCTCCCGGGTATATGTGTTGCGTTGTGTCGAGGTATCGTCTCTAAAATTATATTGTTGTGCTTGACTGTGCGGTCGGAATGCAAGAGAGAGAGAGAGAGAGAGAGGGGTCTTGTGTTTGTATGCAAATTGTGATTTGTTTGCTTTTCCCTTCCCCCTCGTACCATTCCCAGTTCGATGTCTCAACCTCTCTAGATGTCTCGGCTCTCTCGGTTTTGCACACTATTTTCGGAGAGGGCATCGGTTTTTGGAATGATAACAGTGTTGGAATCAGTGGAGGTAGAGGGGGTTGGAGGAGTAGCATACACTTTTGTGATTAGACGGGAGACCGGGGAAACATTTACAAGACAATAACAAGGGAGTAGAGTAGGAAGGTAGAGTTGGCACGTTCTATGTAAAAACGAGATGGTGTTATTGGATCCGAAAAAGTTCTGATCTTCCCAGGAATCTGAGGCTTTCTAACTGCGGAAGTGGCTCTTAAGATCGGATGGTATACTGAAATCTTGAGGCGAACGCAAAAATGTGACTAGCACTTTGGCAAAATCAAACTACTGGGTTCAATGAGACGAGAAATTTCAGCTTTTTTCTTGACGGGAAGACCTGAAAATTTGGAATTTAGCCTCTTCCAGAAGTGTGCATGGTTGGATCCTGGTTTATAGTTATTGGAGCACAAAATGGTATGCTCTATTTGCTGTACATATTTTAGCTGGAGTCCCTCGGGTCAAATCTGATAAGGAGGGTCAAATCTGATAAGGAGCAAGTTATTTTACCAAAATATCTCTCTTGCTGTGACAGTTATGAAAAATTGATCAACTATAAAATTGCTCAGCATAAAATGATACACATTTTGATATTTGACCATTTTTTGGTATCTCTCACAGGAAACCAGGTATATTCGGTCGAAGAAAAGAGATTAGGGAAAATACGGAAAACTTCTTCGAGGCAATCCCAAATTGATACAGTGTACGAATCTCCGCCTCGAAAACCTCAAAACCTTCTATTTTCCAGCAAACTTTGATACCTTAAAATTTGAATTCCCACCTTTATCTCCATGTGACACTCAACACAATTTCAAAATGCAAGTTTTATTCATCCAAATTTCAATTCGAATCGAGAGAAATCTCTTCGAAACTTTTTTCTTCAAAATACTTTTTTTCTCATTCAATTATTATAACTGCGCGGGGAAAAGTGCGGGTGGTTTGGCAAGCTGCAAAAACTGGGGCGGAAAAGCTGCATTTCAGTGTCTTCTATACGGTGGATAGAAGAGGGCGGGGCTTAAACCGGAGGGGCGGGGCTAAATAAAGAAATTTCAGGAAAAAAAAATCGGGAAACTGAGTATCTTTGTCCGGGGAAGGGAAGGGGGTGAATGCAAAAGGATGGGAAGGAAGGGAATTGAACAGGGAAGGAAAGGAAAAGTTGACTAGAATTTTTGGTGGGGAAAGAAAAAGCTATGGAAATAGTTAAAGTTTTCAAAAAAAAGGTACATCAAAAATACAAAAAAAGCTATCATTGGAAGAGCAGATGCTCAATGGGGACCACTCCATTATTGATTTGACTCGTCGAGGTGGACATCCGGACACACCGAGCGAGTCCGCCTCGCGTTGAGAGTACTCGCACTTTTTCTCCGTCAGAAAGGGAGAAATTGGCGAGCGTGTAGGCGCCCATGACACTGGCGACACGGATCCGTGTGGAGCCTGGAGTTCGCGGCGTCGTTGGGGCCGAGGTGATGCTGCTGGTGCGGCTGAAAGAGGGGACAAGGGTTACTGTAGGTTGCGGATCAAGATGCTCTGCTCTATTATCGGTTGTCCAGCATGGTGGAGTTATCTTTACTTCCTATTTTCTCACTTTAGCAAAATTGACTCTGCTTATAATCTAATCTCACTAACCGTACTTGGTGCAACTAGAAATTTGAGCTTTCAAAAATTACAGTAGCTAGATCTTCGAGTTTCACAGACAAGGCATATTGATCGATTTTAATGATCAACGAAAAACCATGAAATCCTTGGGTCAGTTACCAGAATCCACCATATTCCAGTCTCAAAATTTTCGCGCGTTTTTTAACGCTGGTAGATCGAAAATCTGACACCCTCCAGGCTAAGTTGAACTTGATATACCAGCGCTGGAGCTACCCCTAAAAGCATAGCCATTTTCCTCACGGCTCACCTTGTCGACAAAGGTATCCTAGAGCGTCTGCATGGTGCTGTGGCGAGTCTGGCGGGTACCGATGAACTCTTCGGAACTCGCGAATCCGAAGCGATCCTCGAAGCTCCGCCCCATTGTTGCATGGACTTTGTGTAGGTGGTGGTGTTGATCATCGAGTCGGTACGTGCTTCGATGACTGGAAAATAGGAAAGTTTATATTCATCTGTGCACCTGTTCATCCCGTACCTGGTAAAAGTGACAAGCTATCCACCATTCTCCACAACAACGTTCTGTACTCTGCACTGGCCGACAAAAGGAACGAGTCGTCCGAATAAAGAGTCTTGAGAACCTTCTCCTTGAGCACGATGTAGCACAGCCAGCAGTCCAGGGAGTTTTCTCTGGAATTCAAGAGTGAGTTTTGCTTTCTCTTAAACCATTTTTGTTACCTGATAAGCTCCTCGAAGAAAATTTCCACTTTGGTGTTTTCAGCCTTCGAGCACTCCTCCAATTGCTTCACAATCGAGTGAACGTCTTTGGTGGCGGGTCCTTTTGAAGTGACCGTTCGGATCATGGTCCATGCGGAAACTCCTTCCAGGAGGCCGTCTTCGATCAAGCATCGCATGGCGCTGGAAATTTTTTCGTCATCTCAATTGCTAGTGGACCGATTCTTATGAAAAGTATACAGATTGAAAGAGTATTTCCAGAAGGTTATATTGCTTGGTTCGCATTGAGAAGTTCTAAAAGTTGTCAACTAATCAAATGTTGTTCATAATGAGGGCAACATTTTGCTAGCAACGACTTTTTCAATCAATCAATGTTGCCAGAGATAGACGTTTTTGAATTAAATCTTCTAGCCAAAACTCACATCACCAACAAGTCCATTCCGTCGCCCCTTGAAATCGTGGCCACTCCTTCGACGACATTCTCCACGAGTGTCCGTTTGGCGGCGTAGATTGGCAAGCCGACGATGGAGAGCTCCTTGGCTCTCAGTTGATGACGAGTGGTAGAGCTGAAAATTGCTTGGATTTTGGTCCCTTTTCGTCGTTTTTTTTTCCGGTAGGAAAGCGACGAAAAATGGAGCTGTGTGAGCCGAAAAATGATGGATGAGGACGAGGGGGTCACATGGATTATTTTGTGGGGGAACGGGAAGGGAGGGCTCAAAATATGAAAACGGAGGCTTACGTTGTCGGCGCAAACGAGAAATTGGTGTCAGTGGGTGTGGCGGCACAATCGCAGAGTACGGTCTTGGTTTGGGCGGTTTGAGCCCAGATTGGTGGGTGTATCCTGGAAAAAAGGGTATAGATCAAATTTTTTTCTCATGAAATCTTAAATTGCGAATCTGGAGAACTTCGGGGTCGTTTGGAAGCTCAAACATCCAAGACCCAATTGACTATAACAATCTTCTTAATGACTGGCCAACTTGACCAGCTGCTAGGAATTGGAATTGCTCAGCTGAATTACCTTCTCTTCACTCGATAACACGTTCGGCACGCTTCGTTGGCCGACGCCGAGATTCCGGGCATGCGACGATCGATGCAATTCGAAGAGACATGATGGGATGACGAACTGCTTCCAGGGGCTCCACTGGGTTTCGAGGTGGACGAGGTGAGGAGTTGCGTGTTGCTCTTGAAGAATGAGCACGCTTCTGCGACGTGTCTGCAAATTTGGGGGAATGAGGTTGGTGAATGGCAGGGGCGAATGTTTTTCTCGAGAAGTCTCGAGATTTCAGACTCGAGACTTGAGATCGGAAGTTCTCAGACTTCCAGAGTTGGAGTCTCGAGACCGCAAGAAGCTAAGTCTCGAGACCGAAATATTTTCAGTTCCAAGACCTTAAGGCTCGAGACTTCGAGATCTCTAGGAATATGATCCCACAACAGTAGAAAGATATGTATTAGTCTTTGGCGTCAAAGTTTATGAATTTAAATTTCAGAGGTTCTAAACATCCTAATTTTTCGAATTCCTGATGATGCCAACTCAAGCTTTCATTCGTTCTTATTTTGAATCTGCTTGTCTGTTTTTTTCCGAATGTTCACTTTTTTCTCAATCAAGCCCTTTACTCCTCCAATCTCCCCCTCAATTTCCGTTCCCCTATTCACCGAAAAAAAGGCAGAACAAAAAACGGGAAAAAGTTCGCGCGCCCCCCTATCTTTGCCCATCTTTCCACTGGGTTAGAAAATAAGGGAAATAACTTTTTCTCTGCGTCTCTCACTTCTCCACACTATTTCTTCCCTTTTTCGGTGAAGATGCGCACCTTCTGCACGAGGCAGGGGGAGCGCGCATCGCAAACGAGGGCGCGGAATAATCTCTCGAGGAGATTAGAATCGAGAAAAGCTGGGAGAGAGAGTAGGGGAACACGAGAGAGTGGTAGAGAAGTCAGAGAAACGAAGGAAGAAAACTCACTTTGGCAGAAGCACTGAAAGAGATTGCCAATCCTCGATGTGACTGGGACCACTGCAG
Source organism: Caenorhabditis sp. 40 LS-2015 (assembly GCA_900536305.3). Classification (NCBI taxonomy): domain Eukaryota; kingdom Metazoa; phylum Nematoda; class Chromadorea; order Rhabditida; family Rhabditidae; genus Caenorhabditis; species Caenorhabditis tribulationis. The sequence goes on from LR543347.1 coordinate 25,501, forward strand.
CCGAGGCCCGAATCGGGAGAGTCTTCCTGAAAAGAAACGGATGAATTATTCAAAATGTGCGGGAAGGGATTCAGAAGACGTCGACGTCATCTGGTCATCGCGAAAAACTCACCTGGAAAAAGAGCGGAAAATCGTTGGTCGATGTGATCGATGGTAGTGGTTCTCCCTTTTGAGTCTTGATAATCGCATCACGGAATGAAGCGGTGAACGATTCGCATAGTGATGGCATCTGGAAATATGATTTGGTGGACTAGGAAACCTGATTTGAGAAGTTAGGCCATCACTTATGTTTTTGGTAGTTGTCACTTCAAGAACACGTTTCCCTTTCAAAGTTTGAGTTTTCCGAAAATTCAAAATACCATTATCAACTAGATTGAATTTCCTATAGATTGGTATAAATTTCGAAAAAATCAATTCACTTTTCGCCATGTTATGAAGTGAAAAGTACATACACAGAAAGAAATTGAGATGCCATAATGTTTCCTGTCATAACTCGACTTCCAGTGAGCCGATTTTTATGAAAATTGAATGAATGGATAGGAAATTTCCGGAAGGCAAATTTAGATCTAACAACTTTCGGAAAATATAAATTTTGAAGCCATCTGGAGGCCTCTCAACTCAGCGCAATTTTTTTCAGAAATTTGACTGCTCTCAAGGTTAAAGGAGGGTTCATTGAGGGAAAACATTTTTTACGTTCCAAATCAATAATAATAAGGCGAATAAATGTCTCAAAGGGGGGCTATATATAATGATAAGTGTTGCTGTACTGGACTTGTCTTGTCTTCTTCGTATTCTTTGTATCGGGTAAGAAGAAGACATCCATTTGACACCGATCGAAAAAAAGGAAACCGCTAAGAAAAAGAAAAAGAAGAAGACGAACACGATAAGAACATTTTTTGGAAGGTGGCATATAGGAGATTGGATTATGTTCGAAAATGTTTTTTTTTTCTTCTGTGGTGTTCGTTTTTTTTTTTGTACAAAATTGATAGCGCCTAGACCTCCACTAGTGGTCGAAATGCGTCTGATTGTCTACTTCCTCTAACTCAATGTGGGTTGTTGCACGCGCGGCGCAGTGGGTAACGCAGGCGGCCACCGAGAGGTGGGCCGAAGTTCAATTTTTGGCTGCTTTAAAAATCTCCAAAACAGTTAGTACGAATTTTTGTTTGTTGTTTTTGGCTTTGGTATGACTTATCACGCATTCGATATTTCAAAAAATCTAAAAAATTAAGCAAAGTTTAACAAGACAATTTCTGTAAAATCTTGCCTTGGAATTTCGAAAATCATCAAAAACATTTATTTTCCATTGTCCCCTTTTTTGTTCTCCCTTGTGAATAGAAACCGAGAGAGAACTGGAAACTGAGAAGAAATAAATCATGGGAAAGAAATATGCGTCTTTTTTAAGTCCAAGCTTGGGAGTTCTAAAAATCAATACTATCAGGGATCTTCTTCGGGTGGGGGAAAAAACAAAAAGTGATAAAAGTTGCAGGTCGTATTTTTTTCCGATTGTGACAACAACCTTCACTCCGCTGCTGAAAAACAACAGGAGAATAGTGTTGACCAAAGACCCAGTGAGAGTGTCTTACAATAAGATCTTATCGAAAATTTGTGACTTAAAAAATATGATCGCTTATCAGAATTGGTTCTGACCAAAAACTTGAATTTCGACCATAGAAAACTATTTGAAAATCGTGGAAACTCCCCTCATCAAAATGTTCCCACTTACCTCATGATGCATGGCCAAAAACTCCAACTTTGGCGCCGGCTTCCCGCGTTCTGTTGAAGCCCCCGACGATGGTTCAGAAGATGCATTTTTCTCCAGAATATCCGCAAACGTTCGCTTCTGATTCTGACCTCCAGATGAGCACCGTCTGGCTGATTCCTTCCTCCAACGATCCTTCCGAATGATCTCCTCATTGGCCTCTCGGATTTCGTTGTCGTTGACATCCACGAATCTCGTCGCGTCTCCAGACACAAAGTTGGCAATCAGAGAGTTTGGGCGGTGTGTTGAGTTGGTATCCGTTCGCTTCCAGACGTCCGGAGCACTCGCGGTACGTTCATCAAGAGGCTCGGAGGATCGGATACGACCCCATGTTGTTAGATTCTCATTGATGCCGGATTGCCAGTGACCAGAATCCGCGAATGCCAGTTGAAAGTCCTCCTTCTTCATCTGGCATCGCTCTCGAAACTGTTGCGAGTCGAGAGAATCCGTGGAGACCGATGGGTCGACGGACTCGAAGAGCATCGAGTCCTCTCCACAGAAGTTGAGCGCCGCGATGCGAGCATCAATGTCGTCTGGCCATTGATCCTCGTCGGGCATCATGTGCAGTTCGCACAGTTCCACCATGGTGGACTGTGGAAGTGCGCGTGAGGGGAGTACAGAATCCAAGAAGACGACGTGAAATCAGAAGCAGAAGCACAAAAGGAAAAAGAAGACGTCGTCAACAATACAAAGGAGTAAGCGGGAGAAGGGGGACGCGCCGCGGCCGCTTCTTCGATCAATGGATTCCTGCGTCTCTTGCCTCCGGAGCGAGAGTCAGAGAGCGAGAGACACGAGGAGACGCAGAGAAAAGGGGAAAGAGTGTCAGCTGTGTCCGGCGTCTGCGTCTCCGTTTCAATAATCGTTTCGCAATCGTCTGCGTCTCTGTAAATATTATGTATACATACACTCTTGAGTTTCGGAAGAGGAGAAAGAGAGGAGGAGAGTGTTGGGAATAGCGAGAGAAGGGAGTGAAAGATGTACTTGTGCATGAATGATGATGATGGTGGTGAGAGAGAGAAGGGAGAATATATATTGGCTCGCATTTTCTCCGAGCCCACAGAGCATCATATTACTGTGTTATGTAAGAAGATGGCGAGAAGACAAAAGGAGATTCTTAGTTGGGTGGAAAGTAACTTGAGACAGACAATTGTTTTTTGTTTTGTTTAGGGGAGAAGGAGACAAGGTTGAAAGTTTTGAACAAGAGTAACCACAGGAGGATCATCTGGGGTTTTTGGATTCTGAAGGATTGAATAGAAATTTCTGGTTCTTTTTTGTTGAAAGTTTGGACTCTTTGGGATCAAAAGTTTTCAGGATTTTGGATCTTCCAATATTCTCGATTTTGAGGATTCTGAATTCGAAAAACGTGGAGATCTGAAGTTTTTGCATTTCTAGAGCCAACATTGGTTTTCAAGTTCTAGAAAGTTTTGGATTCGAGATTATGGATTCTTTGAAAAAATCAAACTGTGGAGAATCCGACAGTCTCAAAAATTGAAGCTCCGGAAATCCAAGAAGAACTTTTTTCCAAAATTTTTAGACTTCGAGTTTCTCCACCTGTAACGTAATCAGTTTTTGCCTATTTATCAATAGAATGTTCAAAATCAGTACTATTATGAGCAATATTTTGGGAAATCGTTCTTCAAAATTTTAGGTCTCTTCACAAAAAACTACCGTAACAATTTGTGGGTCTCACCTCGAAAATTTGAGTTTTCTGAGTCAGCAAGTCTTCCTTTCAAAAATAAAACTGAAGCAACAACTCAAGAAACTCCTCCATCTTTTCAACATAAATTCGGAACCCAAAATTTATGACCCTCTCCCCTTGGAGCTCAATAATCGGAGGGGAAGTCATAAAGTTTTCTCAGAGAAACCGATAAAAAAGTTTAAGACTGAGTGGTCTAGTGAAGAAGTCGTGAAATATGTACATTTTCGTAATAGAAATATTGCACATAAATATTAGTGTTGAGCAATAAACGACATGGAGGATAGTTGGAGATTTTTGAACACGGGAAAACGGGGGCTAGGAATCGAACATAGAGATATCAGGCCATGGCCTAGAAATCTAAAATTACTGAAATTTAGGCCCTTTGTTCGGTAGACTCTGACTCATTCAAGAAACACACCAACGTCACCGAAGATGGTCTACATTTTGTAAAACCTCTTAATACTCAAAAATTCTGACATCCAATGACTCATTTTTGGTGAAATTGTTGCTGTTTGAAAGATTGGAGATCTTCCTTCAATTCCCATGAGGAAATTCACGCCATCTATCAGTTTCTTTTCTCTTCAAGAAGGTTCTAAACTTTTTCCCACTTTCCAAAAGCTACAAACATCTCTACCAAGAACTTTTTTCCATCCCAGACACTTAAGAAAAGACTTGACACTTTGGGTGGGATACTCATAGATGATAATTGAGAGGTGTAGAGATAGTGAGAGGAGAAGAGAGACGCAGAGAAAAAGAGGATCAGTGAGTGGAAAAAGAGCATTGAGTGGTGACGTGGCAATCCATCATTGTTATTGCTCAGGGTGGTTGGGGAAAATTAAGTGGGAGAAAATATGATGATTGATTGGATTCGGAGGGGAAACTGATAATTGAGATTTTGATGGATACTTCAGAATTTATGAAGACGTCAGAATTAGAATATAAAAGATTCAGAAGGAGTTCAGAAGACCCAAAAAGAATTTTGAATTGGATCGGTTACTTTTGATTAAAAAAAAACATGAAAAGAACTGAAACTTTGAAGTGAAAAGAAAAGATTTCAGAAGACGTCGCCGAAAAACGAAAATCTGAACCGAACTCTTCCTTCTCATCTTCGAGAGAATCAAATGAGCACGAATTCTAAGAATGATTCAGAAGACGTTGAATAGAAAAAGACGACAAAGAAGATGAACAAATAGAAGACGTCCAAAGGAAATAGGGGGAAGGGACTCCGGGAGATTTTCAATTAAGGAAAGAAAAGAGTGGAAAGGGTTTGGAGCATTTGACAACTGAGAGAGAGAGAGAGAAAGAGGGGAAGGGAACTAATAGGATTTTCGAGAAAATTCGAAAATTGTAAACATGGACATTTTTGCTGAGCTAGCCGTCTAAACCAGTGTCTAGGCTTGCTCAATTGCATGGCCTAAAACCCCAAGAAAAAGTTAGCCCATTAAATATAAAACTGCTCATAACTTGACTTTCGACCCCATTCCACCCGAATCTCATATTCTTGAATGCTTTGAAAAACGCGCGGATGCATGAAAAATGAAGAAGATGAGGGGCATGGAAAAAAAGGGAAGAGGTTCTTCCGTGGTGGGGAAGACGGGAGCATAAGCGGCAGAAAAAGAAGATGGACGGAGAAAAGATGACGTCAGAAAAATGGTGTAAGGAAAAGGGGAAATTATGGATTTTATGAGGGTCCGAATGAATGGTTAAGGGATTGGAAAGGGGTCCTAGAGTTGGTGGTCCCCTCTAGAGACTTAAAAACTACTTTTCAATTTACCGATTTCTATGAAATTTTTAGAATGTATTCGGCAACTCCAGATATTGGTTTTTGAAGTTGACAACTTTTTCTGAAAATTGTTTTCAAGGTCTGTTATGTGATGTTGAAGAACAGAGATATAACGAAAATTTGGGGTCGCGGTTTTATAAGCGATCTCACAGAATTTAGAGCGGGTTACAGAAAAAGTTATCGACTAGAGAAATGAAGATTCAGGGTTGCTCAATGCATTTATCATTGTTCAGAAAGTTCAGGTGGTTTGGAACCATTTTTCAAAAGGGTACAAAATCTGGTGACCTAGAAACCCAAACTATCGTTTTCTAGGCTAGATTCCAAAATGTTTACTGGGCAGCAAGAAGTACAAACCTCGAGTGAGTATCACTTGTGACTAGTCTTCTCAACTGAGTAGCTAACTACTTTCGAAACGATCACATCAATAAGTTCAAATTACTAGGGCTCTTGGATTCTCTGCGTCTCTCGATTCCCCACTCTCACTCGATGATCTCTGTTCGATAAGAGGGGTCCGGGGGGTGTAATAATCAGAGAGAGAGTTGCGTACACCTTTCGGCGACGGGGCAATAGATTGAGAGAAGGAGATAATGTTTCTCTGTGTGTTGTTGGGATATATATTAGATGGATGGAGATGACCAGGTGATCTGGAAGAGAGAGAGAGAGGTTATCAATTATTTGTGGAGATCTTTTGGGATAAGAAAAAAAGAAGGAGAGAAGGATGGATCAGATGTTTGGGAGGTGTCACATGGATATTTATGAAGCACTTGGGAATGCATAGGTTGATTGAGGGGGGACTATTTTTTGTATTACTAGGTTTCTAGTTTTCAGATGTTGAATCTAAAGTTTGAAATCTAAAAAATTGAAGATTCGGGAAGACTATGGATTTTGAGATTTCCATTTTATTAAATGAATTCTGAAACTATTGAAAATTGTCAATAGAAGATTCGGAATCTCAGAACCCTTCAAAATCAAAGAATTCTTCAGAATCACAGAAACCTGTCTCCAGATTTCCAGATGTCCTCTATTAGAACGTGGAAAACTTGAAAAGTACATATTTGAGACTCATACAACTTGCAAATCTTCACTTTTTTTCAGATGGACAGTCTCGAAAAATCCCAAAATTTCCAAAAGTTTCTATTTTCCCTCCACTAAAATTTGATAACGCCCCAAATTTCCAGTTTTGTCTGCTCTGAACAACAGTTCTTCGATGATTTTCGAACTTTGAATTTCAACTTCGAAGATAAACGGATCATTTGGATCTAATGACAAACAGACTAGAATCTACTAGTCTCTTTTCCGTCAACAACAACCACAACCTCCAACCTACCTCACGGAACAAAATAACAAGGATGTCAGCGTCAAAAAAAAGGCATTGTAACAAGAATCCAAAGTGACACAAATCCACACGGACACACGTGTGTGTGTGAGTACTCGGGTTGAAGTGATGGAAGGAACATGTCGGGTCTCTTTTGCAACCCACCTCTTTTTTGACAGCTGGTCTCACTCGGCAGAGAGTAGGGGGCGACAAGTCGGTGAAAGAGCAAGTTTTTTGGGGGTGTCTGAAGGCGAGATGACGGGTTGATTATAGGGTATAGACCTATGGGAAACAGTGTTCAGCTGAGGGGAATCTGTGGTGGATGTGGTCGAACTTTTTGATCGTCCAAAAACCCTCTAATCCGAAAAGAGAAGACCAAACTGAAGCGGGCTAGCCATAGAGCGTAAAGATTCTTCATATATTTTCAAATTTCCGGATGTGCTCAAGTTTGAAGGTTGAGTGATAGAGATTTCTTTTCAGTAAGTGATCAAATGACTGTGGACAATCTCAAAAGTTCCCAGATATTGGTTTCTGGAATCTGTGTGTCCTGATGTCTGATGTGAAGAGCAAATGTTCTTTAATGGTCCCCTTTTCCATTAGCATTTCTTCCCCATTTCTACTAATGAGTGTTGACACATTTGGAACCCCTCCAAAACCTCCTTTTCCCCATTTTCCCCCTACTTTCCCCTACTGATTCATGAAGATCCTTCAACTTTTCCTACTCCTCATCTCTACTTCTCATGGTTATAAGATAGGTATGCAATTGTGCTCTAATCTAAATTTAGAATTATATTTCTTTCTTGAAGCTGTCCCCGCGAATCTCATCGATGAGATCAATCCGGTTCTCGAGTTTGTGGATTTTCGAGTTCAAGTGATTCCGTATGAGACGAAGCCGTTGTGGAGGATCAAGCAGGAAAGTGAGCATGAGTTGTCAATGGAGCGCACTTTCAAAAGTTTTCAGTATGCAATTGTCTGGCTCTTGGAGCTTCTGCTATTATACTGCCGGAGCAGTACGAAGGGCATATGGCTGCAGCGGCGATAGTTCAGGTAAAATGAGTGTTCTCGTTTCACTGCGTCTCTTCCTTGGGCGCTCGCGCTTTTGCATCGCTTAATTTCAAACGCATTTATCTCAAGACACCAAAGAGCTACAAAAACGTAATCAACTGCAAAAATGATTAAAATACAATTGTACACATTTTATTAGTTAATAAATTTTTTCTAGCGTTATTAGTTTTTGAGTTATACGCGTTTAAACCAGATCGCGCGCTGTTTTGCAGAATCAAACTTCAAACTGATTTATCTCTAGAATCCGAAAAGCTACTAAAAAGTGTTTAACCACAACAATATTAAGCTTAAAATTTTACACATTTTGATAGTTGACAACTTTTCATCATACTTCCTAGATTTTGAGTTACACCCTTCAGAGCATTGCCGACAACACAAACGTCCCTTGCGTCAGTCTCCATTTGTCTCCTCCAACCCGCCCATCAACCCATTTGCACCCTCATCTGAATGCCAAGTCGCTCGCTGTCGCTGCTTTCATAAAACGAGAGAAATGGAAGGATGTTGTCGTAGTTTTTGAAGAATCCGATGAGCTTCTGGAGGTCACCGATATGATCACAGCTGGCCATTTTGATCCGGACTCTTTTTCGTCGCAATTGGTTAGATTGAAACATGGAGATGACTATGGGAATGAGTTGAAGCACATTAAGAATAAGTTGGGTGGGTTTCGACTTGATTTTTTGTAGACTCAAAGTCCCTTACAGACCGCTACCGTATCGTCGTCAACATCCCATTAGCGAGAGCTCTTCATTTCTTGGAGCAAGCAGCCAACATGTCCATGTGCGGAGTCTTGTATCATTATGTGGTCATGGATATGGTAGGAACATCTGGAGGATCAACATATATATCCAGATGAACTCAAATTTCAGGATTTGGTCACGGTGGATTTGGACAATATCCGAGGGATCGAGGACTGCAATATTACGTCGTTTGGAGTTCATGATGTGAATTCGGAGCATATCGAGGATGTGCGGCAGGAGATTGTGCATAAGTCATCGATAAGGTTGCCGAAGAAGGGGGTCCCGGTAAGAACTCCTTCAGGATCTTTGAGTTTTTGAAAAGTTTAAAACTCCAGAATCTGAGAGCCTCCGTATCCTCGAGACTCCTCCGTTTTCAGTACACCACGTCCATCTGGATCGACACTCTCCGCCTCCTGATCCGTTCGATGAAATCCATTCACATATGGGAAGAGCCGAGATGCGACGAGACGTGGAAAGCTGGCAGTGATATCAAGAAGAAATTTTTCGAGACACTATTAGCAGGAGTTTCCGGAGACCTCTATTGGGCACCGTCCGGCGAGAGATCCAACTATACACTGCATGTCTATCGGAGGAAGTTGAGTGAGTTTTGGGATGGCCTAGAAGTGTCAGATGTAATTTTCTAGGCCATCAGATTCTAAAAAACTCTTTCAGCATTCCAAAAGTTCGCCGAGTGGAGTAGCAGAACCCGCCGAATCGCTTCGTCTGAAGCAGTAGTCATTGCGAATTCCACGGAAAAATTGACACTTGAGGGGAAGCATTTGAAGATTTCCGTTTATCTGGAGGCCCCGTTTGTGATGATGACTTCGAATGGATCATATGAGGGATACTGTATCGATTTGTTGCACGTGAGTAGATCAAAAATTTGATGCGGATTGTGAATTCTAAAACTTCTGATTCGCATGCTTCTGAAAACCCCAGTTTTGAGGAATATCAGTTTCGAGTTTCCGAATATCAAGATTTCTCGAGACTCTGGATCTCAGGGATTCTGAATATTGAAAAACTGAGTTTGATGCATTTTCAGAAGATCGCCAACATTCTGAAATTCACCTACACCATTCAAAAAGTCCGAGACAACGCGTACGGATCAAAAGAATCGAATGGAAAGTGGAGTGGAATGGTTGGAGAGTTGCAGCGAGGGGTAGATCAAAAATCTAATCCAAAAAATTTCATTGGATTTCCAGGATGCCGATCTTGCAGTGGCCTCACTCACTATCAGCTACGGTAGATCGGAGGTCATCGACTTCACAGTGCCCTATATGCATTTGGGGATTTCGATTTTGTTCAAGGCACGTTGTAGCTAGAAACTGATGATGAAAATCTGTGGATCTAAGAATTTCAGAAGCCTCGAATCACGGATTCGGACTGGTTCAAGTTTATGGATCCGTTGAGCACACAGGTTTGGATAATGACTTTCGCCAGCTATTTTGTGGTCTCGGTGGCGATTTGGATCATAGCCAAGTGGGTTTCAAAGTGGAGTCTGAAATTTAAAAAACAACATTCTGAGACTGAGAGTTTCCAGAATAAGTCCCTATGAGCAATTCGAGAGAGACGAGGACAATGGACAGTACAAACCAGTGGACAATCAGTTCTCCCTTCGAAACTCATTCTGGTTCACAGTATGCTCTCTAATGCAGCAGGTATTCGAAGAGCGCTTTTCTGAGCTCTGCAATCACGCTCTACTGACAACGTTTCAGGGCAGCGAACTCTGCCCCCGTGCCGCATCCACTCGACTTCTCACCGCCATCTGGTGGTTTTTCGCTTTGATTCTGATTTCTTCATATACTGCAAATCTGGCTGCAGTGTTGACCACTAGAAGAATGGAGACACCGATTGAGAATGCTGATGATTTGGCGGCACAGACGAAGATCAAATATGGAACATTGGGAAGAGGATCCACGATGTCGTTTTTCAATGTAAGCTCATTGCACTTGGTGTATCTCTAGAATCAGAGGTTTTAGCGAGAAATAGTCAACAGTGATATTGTTTGCCTGATAATTTTACACAGTTTTGCAGTTAAATTCTTTTCTCTAGCTTAATTAGTTTTGAAGATATACGCGTTTGAAGTATTCTCATAAAACTTGAAGGCATGGTTTTTTTGGAGGGTCGCTCAACTTCAAACGCCCGTACCTGCAAAACTTGAAATGCTACGGAAAAGTGACTAACTGCAAAAATGTAGAACTTGAAACGTTATGCATTTTTGTAGTCAGCAACTTCTTTCTATCTTGTTTTGTTCTTGAGATATTCCCGCTCAAAGTTGACGAGAGAGAGAGAGAGCTCACACTCCGCTTGTTTCTTAATGAGAGACGCAGAGAACGAGAGTGCCTCGTGTTCTGCATTTCTAGTTAAAATTTTCTCATATCTGAATGTTCCAGGAGTCAAAAATCGAGACTTACGAGAGAATGTGGCAATTGATGTCTAGCTCACCCGGATTGTTTGTGCAGTCATCGAAAGAAGGTATTGCGAGGGTTAAGGTGAGTGAAAATTGGGGAACATTGGAAGGCCATGATAATAGAGAATTCATCGAAAATTGACCTCAGAGCGAGCCACAACTGGCTGCAATTTGATAGAACTTTTCAAGGTTCTGAACCTTTTTGGGCAATGCTTGCCAAAGTTCAAACCGAGCTGCAGCAAGTACTCTCCAGCGAACTCTATGCACTTTTCAGAGCTCCGACTACGCGTACCTTATGGAATCGTCAATGCTCGAATATGCGGTAGAGCGCGATTGCGAACTGATGCAAATTGGGGGACTCATAGATCAAAAGGGATATGGAATTGGTCTACCAAAAGGGTCCCCTTATAGAGAGCTTATATCAACTGCGATTTTGAGACTTCAGGAGAAAACGGAGCTCACGGAGTTGAAGGAGAAGTGGTGGAAGGTGGGGGTCTCGAAATTTTGAAGAATCTGAGAATCTTATAATCGCAGAAGTTCAGAATCTTTGGTTCAGAATCTTAGAATCTCAAAATCTCTTTTTTCCAGGACAAAAGTGTGGTCTGTGAGCAACCGAAACGAAAAGACCAAGACGACGGAGAATCGATCGGTGGAATCTTCATCATCCTAGTCGTCGGACTGGTACTCACTGCGATCTTGGTGATCTTTGAGCTGATCACCACACGGAAACCGTCTCCAGCACAATCCCAAGTCATCCGGCATGTCAATGTTATTCCCACTTTTAAGTTTGAGTTTTTTAGATGAAATCTTTATTAAAAAGGAATAAAATCGTCGGAAGAAGGGAGAAGCTCAGTCCAATCTCTCCACTATCCTCGGCTCTTTCTTCTTCTCTCGAATCTCGTGAGACGAGAATACGAATGGAGAGTTTGCGAGGAGAGGGACGAATCTTCCGGATCCGGGGACTGTTTGAAGTTTTCCGTTTGCCCATACGATTCGGCCTCTGGAACACTTTTTTTTTTGAATAGGAACAAAAAATGTTTCAGTTACCTGGAGATAGTGATCTCGGCAACTCCATGACACTTGATGCCCTCGAAAATGTTGAAGTCGAGATTCTGGAAATCGGGACGGTATTTGAAAACTTTTCAATGTATGGCCAAGTTTTGAGTCCCTAAAAACTTACATGATGATGAGTGTGGGCCGAAATCGTCCTCGTCGCATTTGGATTGAAGATCACTATATCGGCATCGGATCCGACTGCAATCCGCCCCTTCTTTGGATAGATATTGAAGATTTTGGCAGCTGTCGCACTTGTGATTGAAACGTATCTCATCGGATCGATAATTCCCGAATGGACCCCTTTCTCCCAGACCACCGACATTCGATCCTCGACACCGTTGATTCCGTTGGGGATTTTGGTGAAGTTGCCTCTGGAAATTGAGGATCTTTCGGAGAGTAGAAGTGGTATCAGAAATGTTACATATGTTTTTTTATTTTCAGACTTAATAGACGCAGAATTTCGTGTTTTTCTTAGTTTCAAACAGAAAAAGTTTGAAATCTACAAAACTCACTTTCCCAGCGACTTTTGACGACAGTCGTAGGTGCAATTGTCGGTTCCGGTGAGGTGGAGTTCTCCTCTGAAAACATACAAGTTGATGGCCTGAATGTGAGATTTTGATAATTATGACATTATGAGATAATCAGTTCCCAAAAACTCACGCCGCCAACAACTTCATCAACAGTTCGGGTGTTGTTGGATCGCGACTCAATGGAGGAGACATGACATATCTGGCGGCGTGGAGCCAGTCTTCATCATAATAATGTGATCCATCGAGAGCCAGACCCGCTGCAATCGGCTCTCCGAACACAATCGATCCCTGTGCTCTGTGATGGGAAATCGCGGAGGCGGCTCCTTTGGTCATCACGTGGACGATGTAGACTGGACAGTTGGCTTGAGCCGCGAGCACGCAAGCTCGGTTTGTGGCTTCTGCTTCGATCTGAAGAAATAAAAACATATTCATGAGAATGTGCGTAGTTTTCCCTTCAAAATGGTATAAAATGGACCATCCAGCTGAACTCCGTCTGGCGGTCACAAGAGTTTACAACATTTTGTGGTTTTCTGCACTTAAAGACGTTTATCTCGAAAAGTAACAGAGCTACAAAAAAGTGTTCAACCAATAAAATGAAGCTTATAAAATTTTACACATTTCATATGTTCACAACTTTTTTCTAGCTCTAATGGTTCTAAAGATATAGCGCTTCAAAGTGAGAGACGCAAAACAACGAGAGACACTCACCTCCTCCGGCCGACTCTGTGTGTGTCCCTCTGGTCCAGTCACTCCTTTGGCCAGCAAATCGATTTCTTTCTCCTTGATAACTGCTCCATTTTCAGCATGAACTCTGGCGAGAGCTCTCAACTTTGCACACTCCTGCATCGCTCGGTACATTTCGTCGTCGCGAACCATCAGGGTGCCCTCGTAGGCCATGTAGAATTTGAACGAGTTGACGCCTGAAAGACTAGGTTTTTGGTATTTCTAGGTCACCTGGTGTAGTAGAATTTTAAGAGAGCAGAGGTTCGAGGAGAGACAGTCTTGGCCTCGGTTCGTGCCCCATTCATCATGAACTTTTAAGAGTCATCATGGCCTAACTTTTTGAAAATTCCGATGCCACCTACCAAACTCTGGGCTCGTAATAACGGCCATCTGCTCAGCTGTCTCTGGTCTCCATTGGGTAATAGCGACGGAGAGACCATAATCACAACACACTTTTGGATCCGCCCAACCTCTCCAACGAGCATAGCCAGCCATCAGGGATTCACCATTACGGTGGTCTGGACAGCAGAAGTCGATGATCTGGAAATGAGACGTTTTGATCATTGGTTTGGATTAGATGATTTTGAAGTTTCACAAGTTTGATATTCCAATCCTCCACGAACTTTTTGTTAGTTACTTTTGATAATGATTTATCATTATCAAGGTCATATTTTTTCTTCAAAACTTTGTCCCCCTCGTTTACTTTGGTTTTCCATAGATCACAGTCTCAAGTTCCCTCCTAGTCAGGCACCCTCTCTTTCTCTTTATCTCTCATTTTCAGTTCAAAAGATCATACAGATTCTAGAATGGTCAATACACAAAATTGTGTCTGTCTGAGAACAGGGAAGTTTTGAGTGTGAAAAAAGTTTGTGAGATAGATAAGAAGGGTGAGAGACGCAGACTTTCTAACTTCTCTGCGTCTCTCATCGAGATTGAGGACCAAGATTTTAAAGTGCTATATCTCGAAAACGATGAGGATTGCAAAAAAACTTCCAACTACAAAAATGTGTGAAATTTTGTGAGCTTCATTTGGTTAGTTGAGAACTTTTTGCTAGCGTTATTATTTCTCGAGATAAATGTCCTGAATGGAGAGGGATCTCAAATTTTCACATCGTCGGCCATATCTCGAGCTAGAATAGGCTATTCAAGTAAATTTTACACCAATGTAAAGGAATTTTATAACACATCTTTTCAGGTAAAAATCCGCAAAAAAATTGGCTCCTAGTTGTAAAGAGTAACGTTTTTAGGGGTTTCCCCACAGATTTAATTTTCCTTTGATAGTTAGGATCAAAAGTTAGGATTGAAGAGACCACATAACCAAACACTTACAAACTCTGTTACTCTTTGGACCTTCTTTCATCCTGCAACTCACCATAGTAGTGCCCCCAGCCACCGCTGCCTCCGTCCCTTTCAAGAAATCATCCTTGGTGACTTCACCCATGTAAGGCATTTGCATGTGAGTGTGTGGATCTATTCCACCTGGAATCACAAGGCGATCTGTCGCATCGATCACTTCCGTTTCCGGACTGGCCGTGATGCATGGGGAGACTTCTCTGAAAAGATTGGACTTGGTGGCAAAGGATTTAGTGAAACTCTAGAACATGGAAACTTTGGACACTTCTGGGACATTATAGAACGTGTCAAAATGGACTTGGGAATTTCAAAATCTTGGATTCTCTGAACTCACACAATAACTCCATTTTTCACCAACACATCAGCTTTGAACATTCCATCCTCGTTGACAACCGTACCGTTTTTGATTACCAGTGGTGGAGACATTCTTCAAGAGAGATGTTCTGAAAATGAACCTTAGAATCTTTAATCTAGTATCGCCGGATAATCGGAAATCTCAAAATCCCAAAATCTGAGTACATGAGAATCTAGGAGAACCTGAGAATCTCAGAATCATAGAATCCTCAATACTAAGTAGCCTCTGCCAATTTCAAGTCATCAGAATTCAGAATCCACAATGATCAAGAATTTCAGAATTGGAATTTTCAAAGTTCTGAAATTTCATTGTTTCCTGAGCTTCCGAAAATCTAAATACTCGTGTTTAGAAATCGTCAGATTCAGATTCGAAGCCCGCATTCCGAATAAAACAAAATTATAATCTCAAAACATGCACTCCAAACAAGGAAGATAAAATACGAAGACTAGATTTCCATGTCAAAAAAAATCAAAGAAAATCACAAAATGAAATGAGACGAAACGAAGGGAGGAGGTGTCACCTTCCTATTGATAAGGGAAGAAAAATCAAAGACAATTGAATACGTCCCTTCTCTCTGTCTCTTCTAGATTTTGATGGATGACACTCGTGTGATTTCGTTTGAGAAATAGACACGCATCGAATGATAACCGGGGACTGACGAACCCAGCCGACACGAAGTGGAGACGTCAAAAAGTCACGATGTGGGCGAAACAGTTGGAAGTTGTGACTGGAGTGGTTGAGGGAAACGAAGTGGTATGATTTTTAGAAGATGAAAGGGTTTTCAGAAGACGTGACTTTTGAAAATGGCTTGAAATTTGTTTGGAAATTTCAGATTGAGTTCTAAAAATTAGAAGACTCACAAGGGAATGCTTTAAGTCTTGAAGCTAACCAGTAGTAATGACCAATATAGTTCGAAAGAGGATTGTCTAAAACCTATATTTCTGCGTTCAAAACCTGCTAATAAGAATTCTGAAGACCAGTTATATGCTCTCAAAGTGCCTAAAAGCCGATTCTGGGGACCATTCTTCAGTGGAAATTTCACGTAGAACTCTCCAAAGTTTTATTTCCACAGAAAATAGGCATTGCAAGCCTATTTTCGGCACTTTGAGAGCCTATAACTGGTCTTCAGAATTCTTATTAGCAGGTTTTGAACGCAGAAATATAGGTTTTAGACAATCCTCTTTCGAACTATATAGGTCATCACTACTGGTTAGCTTCACGACTTAAAACATTCCCTGGTCAGAGATAGTACTGTCTTCGGTCAGACTGAAGGCTTCTGTGATTCAGAGACGTGTGAAGATTTTGAGATTCGAATTTGAAAGAGTTGGAGAACCAGAAGATTCCAGAGTACCTTTGCGATGCATGTTTCATATCCTTCTTCTGCAATTTGAGATTCGATCTAAAATTTTCACATCCATAGTATCCATACTTTTCGACACATGAGTCGATTCAGAGTTCCTTTCGGAGCCCCTCGCGAGGCTCCTTTTCCAAAAATTATCAAAAGCGGGGAGGGAGCTGTGGTCATTTCCTGTGGGAGTACCAAAGGAAAATTTCTAGCTTCGCGATGTGCGATGCTGCAACGGATGTGGGTACCTTTGGGATACCGATCCAGTAGGTACCTTGGGGATACCGTTCAGTGGGAAGTACCTTGGGGGTACAGTTTGGGTACCTTTGGGATACCGTTCAGTGGGAAACACCCTTGGGGGGTACAGGTCGGTAATCTCCGAAGAGACACTTCGCCTCCTTCCGCTTTTGAGAGATTACGAAGTGAGAAGGAAGCGGTCGCTTATATGCAAAGTGATGTACCGACACCTCGCGGGTTCCGCCGTCCACCATACTTTGCGTGTGAAAAGTTGCAGCCGACGCTTCACGGGTTCCGCCGCCTACCATGTTTTGCGTGTAAAGTGGCACGGTCTCCCGATCTTCCAATGCGCCAGGCGTTCTCATTGGAGCACACTTGCGCGGCGTTTTCCCGCGCAGTTCAAATGAGGATTTTTTTAGTACTGAAAAACATCATTTTTGGCATTTAAAATTCATTTAAGCCTATTTTCTCTAAAAGATTCTCTGGCGTTTATAGCTTTGAATGTAGGACACCTAAAAATAACAAAATTTTCAAAATTGGTCTGCTGTAGGAAAAGCCTTAGGCTTTTGAATGTTCTGGTCTAGTGAAATACTGGTTTTTTGGGCTCGAAGTTTATAATTTTCTGTTCAAATTAGTGTTTCTTCCTCAGATAAGCATTACTTGTTGCATTTCAGTCGCGAATTATCCTGAATTCGATGAAAAACACGACGAAAATTTTCAAATTTTCACTGACTGTGCATTTTGACGTGGCGGTGTCTATGCACACAAAACAGCATAAACGCCGCGCAGCACTAAAAACGCGTCAGCAATCGCATGGTTCGTTTGGAGGATTGGGAGACCGTGAGTGGGCGGATCCAAAATTTTAGTGCGCTTTTCGGGATTTTCGATCTGTTTTCTAGGTTTTTCAGTGGTCAGATAGTAATTTTCGAGCAAAGAGTCACAGATAACTACAAAACGATGCGCTTCAGAATGAATCTCATCAAATTCAGAGATTATAACATGTTTAACTCTGAAATTAAACATATACAGAACTTCCGTTTTTAACACACGTGAAAGTAAAGAGAATCTTTATTGAAATACGAAAAGAAAAACCTCAATATCCGGATTCACGTCGGTGAAGATTCCAATCTCAAAGAAATCAGTTTGCAAAACCGTTTCAACGAAGAGAAGTGTCTCGAAAAACTGAGGCGCTGGATTTCAGAATGACAGTGAGTTTTTGCATCGTAACTTCCAAATCCTGAATTTTCCCAGTTGGACACATCTTCCCATTTCTTCGTTCACGTCTTAAACTGTATTCTTCCTGGTTTCGTTCTGCTCTCCTTCGCGTTGCTGATTCAATGTGGCGGAAAAAAGCAGCAGAAGAGCAAGGAGAAGAGTAAAGAATCGTCGACGTCTTCTGTTGGAGGAGCCCCGAAGCCCGCCAGAATCCCTACGGTGGTCCAACCGCCACCTCAGTATCTTCAGGAACCAAAAGAGGGCGGTGAACCGAAGGAAAAGGAGGAGGAGAAGAAAGAGGAGAAAAAGGAGGAGCCACCGAAGGAGAAGGAAGAGGATAAGAAAGAGGAGAAGAAGGAAGAGCCACCGAAAGAGAAGGAGAAGGAAAAATCGAATAAGAAATCGGTCAAGAAGTCCAAAAAATCCAAAAAATCCTCGAAATCGAAAAAGGGTGGTGGCGATGGAAACAAGGATGAAAAGAAGGTAGAATTTCAGGAATTTCCAGAAAATTTCCCTTTTTTTAGAAGGAAGAGGAGAACGAAGGATACGAAAACTGTGCGGACATGACGGCCAGTGAGCTGAAGAAAATCGCCGATACTGCGTAGAGAACTCTATTTTTGGAATAAAAAATTACAGTTTTCTTCACTTTTTTTTGCGAATTTCTCTGATGTTGTAACTTTCACAATTTTTGATACGACATTCGATCTAACATTTGATAATGTCGGTAATTTTTTGATGAATTTTCCACTGAAATCGTTCAATAGACTGTTTTCATAGCTTTTCTTTGTGTTTTTCATGAACTTTGGCACAAAAACTCTGAATTGTCGCTGAAAATTGACCTGAAAAAAATCGAAAATTCGGATTCGAAGCTTCTGGAATTATGCGTAACCGCGCTCCATTGAGACGAAATGGCGCCGCGCGTTTGAAAGTTTTCAATTTTTGTCATCGTTTTTGGAAAATTTTCTCGATTTTTTCAACTCATTTGTGGACACACTTTTTCTAAACTTTTCAAATTACCGAAAATCTATATTTGATCTACCCGCGAAACGCCGAATTTTCAGAAAACAATAACAACATCCATCGCAATGCGACTGTTTCCTCGTTTCGATCGTCACTCTTCAGTCAGTGAAAATGCGCTTCTCGTTCGTCTTGGCTCTTCTCCTCGTCGGAGGTAGGTTTTTTTTAAATTTCAGGTGTGTAATAGCATTCTTCCAATTTTCCCGTATTTTCTTCCCATGAAAACTTTCGAATTTTCAGTCGCTCTCGCCCATCCAGCAACCGATGGGATTCGTGCGAAACGCGACGTCGAACTTGTCGACGAGAACGACTTCAGCGGTGAGGGATCCGGTTCCAGTGGAGAGGCTTCTGGAGAGGCTTCCGGAGAGGCTTCCGGAGAGTTCTCTGGTGAAGGATCTGGCGAGGGATCTGGCGAGGGGTCAGGCGAGGGATCCGGCGAAGTCACTTCTCCAGAAGTCGAAGTCACCGCGCTCACTCTTCAACAACTCGAGACGCTCAACACCTATGCTCAGCAGGTTCAGGCCGAGTCGCAGAAGCTCATCCACCAGGCCAACTTTGTAATCACTGAGATGACCGCGCTCGCTTCCAACGCTCAAAACCTGGGAATCCTCTCCAACATTGTGCTGGCCAACTCGCAAATCGTGCTCGACAGCGCTCGCCTGTCCCTCAACGAGACTGATGTCGAGACGAACACCACTACCACTGCCTCGCCGGCCACATGTGTTTCCTCATCGGTGTGCTATGGAGACAGCGGATGCGGAAGCGGAAAGTGCATCGGAGCGTTGGCCGGAACTTGCAACTGCAACTCTTGTGTCTATGGATGGCCGTGAGTGAAGTCCTTGAAAATCTGCTCTAAATCCCCTATTTTCAGATGCCAAGAGGACAGCGCGTGCGGAGGCTTCGTCGGCGCCTGCAACTCCATCACCGCCACCTGCGACTGCTTCAACGCCTACAGCCAGCACAACATGACGCTGACCGACGCGCTCACCGGATTCTGCAACGTCCAGAAGTGCAACGGAGCCGTCGACAACGTCGAGAAGTGCCACGGTCTGCCGTGCAACTACGGATTCTGTGTCTGCTAAATCCCGCCTTTTTTAAAATTATATATTTGCCTATTGCCCCCCTCCTCCTTCTTGAGGAGAACAAAGAAATGATTGCATGTACGAAATAAACAAAAAAATCCTCTATCGTTTGCCAATAGCATCTCATCGTAGATCCAGTTTTTCTTGTATTATGTGAATTAGCCGACGATGACGACTTCGGGAATAGGAGAAGACGTAAGTGATAACGAGAAAAATCTCGTTTTCTCTCTCTCATCTGAGGATCTCCCCCTCCCCTCCTTGTGATTTCTTTCCTCGCCGTCAGTTAGTTTTGTATTCTGATTCCTTCTCGATGCTTCCTCCTCTCCATCTTCTACTCCTCGCACCTATGCTCCTAGCCGAGCCGATGCTCTACATGATTCCCACGAATCCACAGCTCCACCCACCTGCCATGTACCCCAACCAACAATTTATGAGGGGAAAGGTCAGGGATCTCCCCGATTCTGGAGTGATCTATTTGAACCGGATCAAGCCGATCGGGCAGGAGTTTCTGCAGAGAGGATCGGTGGCTGAGGTGCCGGTGAAGAGCTTGCCACGTGGAGTGAGTTTCTGAATTTTCTGGTGATGAAGAGAAGCTCAGTTTCCAATCATAAAAAGCAAATTTCGCGAATATGATGCGTTTTTCGAAAGTGTGCTAAGGAAGAATCTCGGTAGAGCGCGTTTTCAACAGTGCTAAATTTGCAGAGAACCCCATCATCATTCGAAAAATACAACTCCGAAGAGGAGCGTGCTCCAACAAGACGTTCCACAACAACAACAACTACAACAACCACTCAAGCTCCAACCCAAGCCCCCCGAACCCAACACGCTCCACCGATGTTCTTCGCGGAGACGGTAAGCAGCATTCTCAATGGAGCAGACATGCAACAAGTGAATTTTCAGAAAATCGACGATCAAAAGTTGGCGTTCCAGAAGAGTGCCAAGCAGTTGTCGGTTCCAGAAGAGGCAGAGTTGGACCGACTTTTGGATGACTTGTTGAAAAATGATAATGTGCCCAAGGTGGGAAGAGCGCTCTAATGAGAATGGCAAATGCGCTCTAATGATGAATTAAAAGGAAATAGCACTAGAGAATAAGGAAAGTGCGCTCTATTGCAATTCAGATGTTTATCGTGTGCGCTCAAGTTAAGCAAATGCGCTCCACTGAGAATTTCCTAAAAGAGACAATAAATGTGTTTCTAGGCGTCTTTGGACGGTGAAATTGGGCTCATTCGAATTTTTTGGAGTAGGAGAATTTATTGGAAAAAAAGTTTTTCATAACTTCACAACTAGGCAACACTGAGCAACAAAATTAGGCTCATTTTGCTCCCCGAGAACTTGCGAATTTCCCTATCCAATTTTCAGCAAACCCTGCAACTGGCCAAGATCAAAAGAAGCGGTTCGAAACGTCACGTTGGCGCCATCCCGCCAAAGTTGATCTCCTTCGATGGAACCGCCCGTGTGGACACAAAGCCACGGGCTCGTGCTCACGCCAGTCCGATCTCGGTGAGACTTCAACAAAAGAAGTCGTATGTTGGAGGGTAAGAGGACTAGCTTTCCATTCCTTTGGATTTCTAGGCCACTCATTTCAGAACCTCTTCCACCCGAAACCAGGGACCCGACTTCGATCCATGGGAGCGTATGGGACAGTAGAAGTAGTCTAATTTGAGTGCTAATAATTTATTAATAATAATCTATTTTCTCAAAATATTGATCTGATTTTGAACTAAATAATAAAAATTTATTTCCCGAAAAACTCTTCCATCTCTTTCTCTTCCACCACTCGGGTGTCTGGGAATTCCAGAGACATATCAATTAGATCCATTAAATTTGAGACGTTTCCTGCAGATTCTTGAAGAATCTTCGGCCATGGCGGGGGAGGTTTCAGGTATTTCCCGTTGGCATCGAGCATGTGAGATCGATCCGAGGAGAGGAGTCGGAGGTAGATGGGGCCGGGGATTAGGCGGAATTTCCTGGAAAGTTTTGGATTTTTGGAGTCTGGAAATGAAGTTTTTGGTTGGCTATCAGAAAATTCCGAAATTTTGCAATTCAGAAATTTGAAAAATGGTGAGATTCAGGCATTGCAGAAGATCTAAAACTTCAGGAATCTGATAATTTTTCAACTCTAGAAATTTCAAGATTTTGAAGATTCTGAACATTCCCTACCTCCTATATTTAGTGTGCACTTGTCGCATCTCTTCCTCATTCATCGTCTCTTCCCAATACTTTTTGAAATCTACACCCCACTCGAGGACTGAATCCAGATCGTAGACTCTTGAAGAGGATTCTGAAGGTGACTTCGAGATTGCTATGACGTGGTAGTCCCAGAGAACGAAGAGGCTTAAAATTTTTGAAGATTGTAAAGTCAAACTTTCATTGGTCAGAAACTTGAAGATTACGATTTTTTGGAATCCTAACACTTTCAGATTTTCCAGAAGCACCGAGCTCGAATTCTTGAAGATCTTTATTTCAGAATCTCTTGAGGATTCGTAAATGTTCGAAATCTCTAAACTCGAATAATCAGAAATCGAAAAAAAAAACGAAATTAGGAAAAAATCGGTGATCGCTGAATTTCGTTTTAGAATCATGTTTGGATCTTCAGAATCTCAAATTTCCAGAAAGTCGTAAAGATTCAAGATCTCGAAACCCTTAAATGTTGAAGAGTTTTTCGGGTTCCACACACTTGATCCGAGAATTTTCGATGGTTCTTAGAACCTCAAATCATTCAGAAACTTCTCAGAGTTTCAAAATTTTCCCATTTCCCTCACCCCGGCTCTCTAGCGGCCTTCTGCGCCCACAACGGCATCATCTTCTTGTCATTCGACATCAACACCGCCCAGAATTCGTCAAGTTTCGAATTCCCGCCTTCCTCGGAATCTCGAATCTTCTCGAACAACTTGTACACATTCTCCTCGCAGTAACAAGATTGATACGGTGCTTCCGAAGTCGAGATCATCGTCAATATTATGCTAGAAAACGGGATGTGTAGACAATTGAAATTGGAACTCGGGAGTCGTCAAAATTTAAACAGGGAAAATCCGCAAAAAAAATGACCAACAATGACTAAAAATCCATGTAAAAACAGGGAGGAATCAAGTTTATTCAAGTGAACCGGAGGAAGGAAAAAATAAGAACTGGCTCAAAATCTACTGAAAACTATTATGAAAATTCGGAAAATTGAGAAACAAAAAACGGGGAGAAATCCATTAAACATCCAGCTGAACTTTTCCTGCCGACTGATCCAGATACTTGGCGATGGTGGGTTTCAGCTCTTTGGCAATGAAGTTCTCGGTTTGCGAAACGCATCGACCGGTGAAGTTGATCGGATTGTTGACGAGTCCGACTACACGATCGCGGACCTGGAAATTTCAAGATTTTGGTCGAGATTTTCAGAGATTTTTTTTTTGGTCTTTTTGGATGATTTTGGATAGATTTCCAAGCTTCCCCAAGCTGCACGGAAAACTTTGATATTGTACGACTCTGCCCGTTTTAATGCTTCTGATATGGAACCTTCATAGAGTTTCGTCTGGTTCAGAGAAAAGTCATGATTAGCCATTTTCACTCTGAAAATCCGACTAAGCTACTCAGATCTATTCAAAAAAAAGAAAAAAACCCTTTGCCCCGGGTGGGATTCGAACCCACGATGGTTTTCACCAATGAGATCATAAGTCTCACGCCTTAGACCACTCGGCCACCGGGACACACATTCCCACAGTGTCNCAAAGGGTTTTTTTCTTTTTTTTGAATAGATCTGAGTAGCTTAGTCGGATTTTCAGAGTGAAAATGGCTAATCATGACTTTTCTCTGAACCAGACGAAACTCTAGGAAGGTTCCATATCAGAAGCATTAAAACGGGCAGAGTGGTACAATCTCAAAGTTTTCCGTACAACTTAAGACATTTCAAACCTGTAAATATGTCTGAAATTATCCAAATTAACCCAAAAGAGTCAAATCCGCGACACAGTGTGTCCTGATAATCGATGACGAGGAACAGAGGTGTGTGCGTCAGTCATTGGGTAATTTTGTGTGCAACGCTTCTCTGCGTCTCTCTTCTCAGGGCTCGCGCCGCCTGTTCAAAAACCATTTCGATTGCATTAATTTTTATTCATTGAAATCAAAGTTAGCGAAAACTAAAAATCTCATTTAATACTCCTCCAAAGTATTCAAAATTGCCACCGATGCGTATCGAGCTCTCCTGATGTCCGAGAACTCCCAATTCTCCTTCGAACACTTCTCCAAGAAATCCTGACTGTTCGTCAGGAACTTGTGTCCGTATGTGTAGGGGTCTTGATCCCGTGGCTGTCCTTTTGGTTTTGCCAATTCGATGACAAAGTTATCGTTGGCATGGTAGTGAAACTCGGCTTTCATGTGCTCCATATACTCCTTCTTCTTCTTCTGACCTCCATCCAGGCGTTCCTCGGTTTCCTGTAGCACCTTGCTCCAAAGCGAATCCACGAAGACTGGGAGATCCGTTGGTTGAAGAATCTTGGCTGCAGCGACATCCTTCCATGGTTGGTACCTCTTGATGGTCTTCTGCTCTTTCCCACTATCCATCACCTTCGTGTACCACCTTTGCAGCTGCTCTTGATTCAGATAGACTTGAGAGCTGGGGTGGCAGTTGAAGACATAGTCATCTCCGGCCAAGGGTGGGTTCGCCCAGAGATGGCTATGACAGAACCCAATGGATCGCATGAACGACATGTACGAGAGTATCACTTCTCTGCACATGCGTCCCTTCAGGTACGCCGGCTCGAAAAGGTCCACGGAGTCCAAAAAGTCAATATGGAAGCAGGATTTTCCATCGAGGCACGGGTCCTTGTACTCACTAATGTACATAGTGAAGAACGGGACATCTACGTCTTCCTGGCGTTGGAAAACGTAGACTGCTCTTGTTCTGAAGTAAACCGTAGCGGAGTACTTTTTCACAAACTCCGAGGAGTAGAGCCGTGGAGCCAGAGAAGCGGTGGGCACGCTTTGCTCTGTGGTGAACGTCTTGATGGTTAGCGGGGATCGCAGAGCAGCCTCTGGTCCGATCGCCTTCTTCCAAGAATCGTTCACCATTTTCTCCATGTGGATGGATCCCAGGGACCACTCACGAATGTCAGTCGCAAGTCTCAGTTTTCTTGGCTTGCAGATCTGGCAGACGAAAGCCGAGGGGTCCTTATTCGTGTGGAATGAGCAGCATTTGTGCCAGTGTTGGTGGCACTTCTGGCATTCCAGAATCTCTTCGAACTTCTCGTTGATGTTCTGCAGCTTCTCCCACTTCTCCGAGATCTCGGCCTTCTCGAAACACGCCAGACACATATTTTGAAGTCCTCGATCCTCTCCGGTGGTTGGTTGCATGTAGTAGGCGGATGGAGGGATTCTGCAGGCTGAGTGTCCAATGCACATTCGATTCGCGACGTTGTACCGGAGATGGGCTGGTTCGGAGCAGCAGATGAGGGTGGGGGTCTGAAAGTGGAGGAAGATTTTGGATGGGATAATTTGAAATTCTACTTACCGTATCCAAGGCTTGAGCAGTCTTCGTCTCAGCTTTTTTTATGTCTTTTCCATTCTTTTGGATTCCCTTGGAGATCTTGGCAATCTTGGAGTGTCCAGTAGAGGTGTTTGGGGCCATTTTGAACAATCGAGAGAGGGGGTACAGATAGTGAATAGGAAAAACCGATAAAATATACACTGGTTGAGTGAAGGAGTGAGTGAAGACTCAAATGAAGAGAGGGAGTCGATTATCGATCCATCCAATTAGACTAATTGTCTGTAATTGTCTTCTGGGAAAGCACCGGGTCGTAATCAAGACAATGGAAGATGTGTCTGATGTGAAGGGAGAGTTGTTAGATATGGAAAACACAAAGAAACAAAAAACAGAAGACAATTTTAAAAAAGCAAAAAGATTAAACCCCGGGTGGGATTCGAACCCACAACTGTCTTTCGTCAAATGAGATTGTAAGTCTCACGTTTTAGACCACTCGGCCTTAAATCACTTAAATCATTTAAAGTCAAATTCTGATAGTTTTCATCCACAATTGGATCACTATTAACCAATTGCAGGCCATTTTCATCCATATTCAGAATTCCGATCATTTTCAGTCATGACATACTCATTTTTTTAGCTGGATTTCGGCAAATTCTAGCAGAATTCATGTCGTTGTCAGACAAATGTACATCACGTTTAGTTTACTTCAGGTAATTTTCAGCTTTCACAAGGTACAGCTCCGAATTCAGAGCGTTTTTGAGCCAGGCATGGTTCATATTCTGTCGATTTTTGGCCCAAAAACTTAGAATCCATCACCTACAGAGTCGAAGAACGGATCGGCCATCGTCTGCCGAATGTCGACCTTCTGCGTCGCCTGAAGCTGTTTGGCCTCCAACGCCGTCTTACGGATGACGGCGTGCGCTTGCTGCCGATCCACACCCTCCTCGGTCAACATCATCATCGCCTTCTCGAGTCCGAGGAACGCGATCTCGTCGTCGACGATCTTCTTGACGTTGTCGGTTTGCACGGTGAGGCCTTCGAAGATGTTCTGGAAATCATGAAATCGACTATAGATAGTTCATGTTTGTCTTTCTGGAGCCTGGAACTCTCTGTGCCGCTTCTGAAACTCCAGAATCCACCGGGCGCTATTGAAATACTCCAGGCTCAGTCAGAATCCTCCAGATTCTTCCAAAACTCTTCAGAATCCCTCAGGACCCCCCATGATCCTTCAGGATTCTTCAGATGACTTAATAATTCCCCAGAACCCTCCAGAAGCTTTCTGAATCTTTCCTTGAATCCCGCACCAACCTGTAAAGTGGTCAACAACGCCTCCGCTGTCAACAACACATCAGGAATCAGCATTCGTCGTCCCGCCGAATCGTCCAGCGTCCTCTCGAGACCCTGATCCGCGAGAATCGTCAACGCCTCTTGTGGAGCGTTGATGAGCTTTCTAGCCAATGCACAACACCTCTCGCTCTTCATTGGATTCTTCTTGTACGGCATCGCCGACGATCCGATCTGATCCTTCTCGAAGGGTTCGAGAAGCTCTCCGAACGCCTGCAGCACTCGAATATCCGTGCAGACCTTCTTGGCAGCGGCTCCGAGGAGAGAAAGCGAGAAGACGAGTTGAGAGTCTTGTTGTCTCGAGTACGTCTGTCCAGTGATCAGGAATCGCTGCGCAAAGTTGGCCTTCTTGGTGACGAGCTCGTCGAGAGCCTCCACTTTCTCCTCATCTCCAGAGAACAGAGTCAGGAAGGAGTCCTGAGTCCCGGTGGCTCCCTTGATTCCACGGAATCGCATTTTGTCACGGAATTCCGCAAGAGATTGGAAGGCCATGAGAAGTTCTTGAGCCCAAAGGACACCTCGCTTTCCAACAGTAACCAGGGAGGCCGTTTGGTAGTGGGTGCGGCCGACGGTGACGACCTCCTTGTTGGCCAGGGAGAACTGAGCGAGTCGGTCGATGACGGTGGCGAAGCGCTGGAAAATAGGAGTCATTAGAATCCTCCAGAATTCTTCAGGATTCCACAGAACCATTCAGAATGATCCAAAGTTCCTCAAAACCCTTCAGAATCTTTGAGAATCTTCCAGAATCCCCCGGGCTTCTTCAGGATGTTCAGAATTCTCCAGAGACTTCTAGGACCCTCTGGAATCCGCTAGCACGCTTCAGAATCCTCCAGAAGTTATTCTGGGAGTTTCCCCGCTCACCTTCAAAATGTGATCGATCGAGGTTCGATAGGCAATCAAATCCGCATTATCCTGCACAAAACAACTCGTCGCTCCCAAATGAATGATTCCAGCCGCCTT
>LR543348.1:0-24670 GCA_900536305.3 Caenorhabditis sp. 40 LS-2015
TCATTTTTCAGGTTCAAATCCTTTCCTGGTCAGTTTTCTGCATAAAAATTCAGTTTTCTCATGAAATTTCAGGCTGGAAAGTTGAAATTTGACTTTTTTTTCAATTTTCAAAGTTTTTGCAAAAAAAAATTTTTTCCTTAAATTTGAGTTCTTCTCAGTTTTTCAAAAGCCTTTTTCGCAATTTTTCACTCCAACTTTTCTATATTATCCATTCATTCTTTTCAAGTCAATTTTTTCAATTTTTCTTTGTCAAAATCTTACCATGAAAAACATCGTCGAAACTCATCACAAAATCAGTCGATATCTATAAATATTTTGTAATTATGGCAACAAGGAACTGCAAGAAGAGAAAATTTCATCAGAAAACTGAAAAGAAAGAGAAGAATCAGAAGATTACACCATGTGCGAGAGAGACGGTGAAAAAGACGAGAAACCGGAAAAGCGTGCGGCGAAAGTTGCGAAACTCCGTGCCGCACGCTTGCGGTGGGCGGAGTCTCCGCCGAAGAATGGCCAATTTATGCCGCTAATCCGCATCGATTTCTGCGCGGTTTTCGATGGAAAACTTGAAATTTTTCGCTGGTTTTTTTTGGAATAAAGATTAATCTTAATTGTATAGTTTAGATGCTGATTTTCGACGGCACCAGTGTGATCTATGTGTCGACGGTGGTTGCTCTGGTGAGTAGTGAGTCATTTGTTGAAAAAAGATTGTTCGTGGAAATTTTTCAGTGATAAAAAAAGTGTGACCATGTTTTATCAGTGTAAGTAGATCACACAACTAGAAAATCAAAAAATTATGTCGAAAAATTGGAAAAATATGCGGAAATTGAACAAAATTTCTAACCAGCCAAAATCGCCATGAAAAATTCCAAAAAAAGCGATGAAAACATAAAAGTTGCTAAAAAATCAAGTTTTCAAGCTAAAAAATCTTAAGAAATTTAGAATTTCAGTCTGAAAATTGAGAAACTCTACAGAAATCTGAGATTTTCGAAGAATGAGAGAAAAATCTGTCATAAAATTGAAATTAAACTTTTTAAAGTCAAAAGCGAATGAAATATCCAGATTTTCATCCGAAATCTCGAAAAAAATCGAAGATTCAAAATTTTCACTCTTAAAAATCGGAAAAATTCCAACTAAATTTCAATTTTTTTGCTCAAAATGTGAACTTCTGAAGATTGTCCTTGTCTTCATTCAAAAATCGCATCTCTATTAGTCATTCGAAAAGTGAGAGAGAGAGAGAGAGAGAGAATGATAACAATAATAATAATAGAGTCAACATAAACAGAGAAAAAGGGTAAAGATGAGGATGGATGAATCATAAAGAGAATAGGAACGAGGAATAGTTCATCATGACAAAAAAATGTCATGGGAACCTCAAAAAACGCCACTGTTTTGTATTAGAACATTGTCCATTGGGCTACAAAAATCTCATTCGTCGGTATTCAGAAAAAATGACACTTTCCGTGAAATCGAAACTTTCAGAGAATCCACTTACAAGAGGATTCATGGACTGAAAAATTTGAATCTTCAACATCAACTAGCAGGGGGACTTCTTGGGCTCCTCCAGTTCCTTATAATCTGCCCCAAAATGAAATCTACCCTGAAAATTCGCAATCTGAAGTCAAAATCGACAAAATGCTGCTCGTGGAATTCTAGTTATGAGCTCGAAAAAGTTGGACGAACTTTGCGAGACCATAACTAGAAATCCATGAGCCTTTTGTTGATTTAAACTTCAGGTTCTGAATCTCCAGGGTCGATTTTACTTTGGACCAGATTATAAGGAACTGGAAGAGTCGAAGAAATCCCCTGCTAGTTGCTGTTGAAAATTCAAATTTTCATTCGAAGAATCCTTTTGTACGAGAATTTTCAGCAATTGTTCGATTCCAAAGAATAATTCATTTTTCTGAATACTAACAAAGGAGATTTTCGTAGTCCATTGGACTCTCTTCTAATAAAAAAAACAGTGGCGTTTTTTGAGGTTCCCATGACATTTTTTATCATGTTGAACTTCTCCTCGTTCATATTCTCTTTATGATTCATCCATCCTCATTTTTCCCCTTTTTCTCTGTTTATATTGACTATTATTATTATTGTTATCATTCTCTCTCACACTTTGAATGACTAATAGAGACGAGATTTACGAATGAGGAGGAGAAGACTAGGCGTGTTAGTCTATAGACATGGCCAATTTTCAGAATTTCAGATTTCGAGCGAAAGATCCGAAAATTGACTCAAAATTCGAAAAAAAAACAGCCAAATTTTGAAAAACCACTGAAAATTTTCAGATCCTCATCTGGGTGGTGATCATTGCTCAGCGTCAAATCTGGAGACATCGGCACAATGTGGCACGGGTTAAACCACAGGTTGGTGAGCAGAATCAAAGTTTTCGAAAATTGGAAAAAAAATTGAAAAGAGCTAACCGAAAACCTAGTGAAACTGTTGAGCCTTCAAGAAATACCCGTTCAAAATCCATTAGGAAAAAAAGTTCAGGGCAAAAAGTTAACTGAACGAAAACAGAGGGAAATGGAGCGCTTAAGAGCACTTAAAAAAGCTCCAAAGTGCACTTTTCAAGGTGGTTCTTGAGTCAAAAATTATAGGCTGTTGAAAACCTGAAAATATCGACAAAATAAGTGTTTTTCCGAAATTTCAGAAATCTCAAAAAGTCTTGAGAATCAACATCGAAAGCAGTAGAATACGCTCTATTCCTCCCGCCCGCCCGCTATTATCCATTCGAAAACATGTCCGAGAGGGGGCGGAGCCTAATCGACACGCCTCTTTTACTTCATTTGCTCCCAGATCTCAATGCTAAATCGAGTTCCAGATCACTTTTCTAGCCCAAAATTCGCAATTTTGACTCGAAACCTGGCTTAAACCCAACTGAACGTACCCCAAAACCTACGGGAAGCCTTCATTTGCTCCATACTTTCCAAAGTTGAGTTGAGCTCGAGAAAACACTACTTGTCTAGACTGAGACTCACGATTTAGACCGAAAAAATTCACCCTAAAACTCTCCGTCTTGCTTCTAGGCATACACTCTCCTGTCGCAAAAAAACTCGTCTGGAGCCAGATTAGAGCACCGATTCTTCATTTTTCTTGGCCAAAAATTTCAATTTGCAGTCATTTTTCGGCTGATAACACCTGAAACCTCGATGGTAAACCTTCGAGAATCTAGATTTTGACCCGGAAATTCACTGGGAAACTAGCCAAATCCACCTCAACATAGCCCAGGTGCAATCTTGTAAGAAGAGTCTTGTCCCAGAATCTGTCAAGGCTAAATCGAGTTTCAGATCACTTTTCTAGGCCAAAATCACAAATTTTTGACTCAAAGAAAACTGGCATAAATCAAGCTAAATGGAGCCAAAGAAAGCTCATTTCTTGGTCTAAAATCACTATTAAGGCCCAAAAAACCACTTGAAACCCTTTGAAAGCTCACTGGAACCTCTTGAAAACCCTTCTGCATAGAGCGTGAAGCTCTGGGATTCCTAATTCAGGAAAAAAATCTCAAAAAATCACGTCCTTCTTTTATTCTGCGAGGCTCATGTCACTACTGTCAGAGGCTGATCCCTGAAAATCCTCATCCATTTTGAGTCAAAATGAAGCTCTCCGAGCCTGAAAACACCTCGAAGATCTTTGAACAGTGCTCCAAATCACTTTTCTGGGCCAAAACAAGGGTTCAAATCATCGAAAAACCACCAGAAAGCCCTAAAAATCACTGAAAATTCTAAAAATCACCTAAAAGTCCCATCCATTGTTCCAGATAGCGCTCTCCTCGCGAATCTCCTCCACGAAAGCCGTCAACTTGCGCGAGACGCAACTCGACGCGGTGATGCGTCTGCGACACGAGAATCAGGCCCGTCTCACCGACTGCATCTCCCTTCAATTCCGTCAGTCGATGCCCGAGTTTTGCACGATTAGCGATATGTGGCACGCGTGCGCCGAGCTTTTCCCCAATGCATGATTTTTGAATTTCCCGCCTGTTTTTTCTCTCTGTTCTAACTCGTTTTCCTGTGTGATTGTCACCTCCATTGTCGTCAGAAAGTGTGCAAATGCGCTCCGTTGAGAATCTCACATTTTCGGTGATTTTTGATGCATTTGCGCTCTGTTGAGTGTTCAAAAGATTCTATGTTCAATAGAGCGCACTTGCATCTTCTGTCTTCAAGATTATCAATGGAGCGCATTTTCTTTTCTTTACCGGTGCTGTAACCCTACTTGCTTTTGCTTGTGCATGATAATAAACACTAACCTCTTGCTTGCATGTCTCAAATGCGCTCCATGGGATTCTCAATGGAGCGCATTTGCTCACACACATCCCCTGCTTGATCCTCTGCACAGCTCACACTAACCAACTCAAAAACTGCGCTCCATTGAGAATTAAGTTTTGTAATCATAGTTGTCCAATGGAGCGCACTTGCAATCTATCCTTTAGATTCTCAGTAGAGCGCATTTGCACGACTCATTAATGCTTCATGTCAAAATATGAATGTTTTCGCGCGCTTTTTTCATCCTGGTAGATCAAAATTCCCGACCATCTCGTTTTGAGTCCAATTTGATCTATCAGTGTTTAGAAAAGCGCGCGAAAATGTTAACATGTGGTTGTCCAATGGAGCGCACTTGCAACTGTCCTAAAATCATCACAAAGTGTGCTCCATTGAGAATTCCTCCCGGATTCTCCATGGAGCACTCTTTCACAACCTGGTAGATCAAAATTCCCAACCACCTCGTTTCGAGTCCAATTTGATCTACCAGCGCCCAAAAAAAGCGCGCGAAAAAATTCCAAAGAAATTTGGTATCCGAAAGTGCGCTCCATTGATAACTTGAGACATCTTGCAGACAGCGACAAGCCGTACGTGCATCGAATGATCGCCGTGGACTCGGTGTCGCTGGAAATCGATTCTCAGTTGAATCGAATCGAGGGAGCCGTCCAGAGACTGCCCGGCGAATCGACGTACTCGTATCTGAAGAGGCTACGGGAGAAGGTGCCGGCGATTCCGATGAATCTGGTGAATCGAATCGCGTTCCTTCAAGAGGCCGCCCGTTATCGACCCGAGAAGTTCGATGTGGAGCAAGTCATGACACTGCGATCCTTGTTGAATCAGTTTTTGAAAATGTGCGTTTGAAGTGAAAAAAAAAGATGTTTTTTGATCTACCAGTGTTGAAAAACCGCGCGAAAAGTTGTTCGCGCTCATTTTTCGGACCGGGTAGAGCAAAAGTTGAAAGTTCGCGCTTTCGGTGTATTTGATCTACCAAAGTTGGGAAAGCGCGTAAAACTTGTTTTCGCGCGCTTTCTCACTATTGGTAGATCAAAAATTAAGTTCTTAAATTATGAATTCGATTTGATCTACCATCTCTAAAAATGAGACTTGGCGCCCAATAGATCAAAAGTTAAAAACATCGGTCTCTTGTGGTTTTGATCTACAAAAAGTTTCTAGCACTGGTAGATCAAAAATTGAAAAAAAAAACACGCACGAAAGTTTTCGCGCGTTTTTTTTACCTTTGATAGATCAAAACCCCGATTTCTCAATGTTGAGCTCGATTTGATCTACCAATGCTTGAAAACATTTCGCTCTCGCTTTTCTTGCACTGGTAGATCAAAACTCCGATAGCTTCATATTGAACTCGATTTGATCTACCTATCAAGAATGCAATTACGCTCCATTGAAACTATTCCGTTTTTCAGTCTTTCCGCCGAATACGACTCGCTTGCCGATGAGCCGGACGAGGCGGCTCCACGTGGCGTCATCGCCTCGTTCTATCAATTCGGACAGAAATTCGTGCCCAACAATTCCGGATCGAAGAGACGCAGGAACAAGTTTGGCGGCAGTGACGGTCAGTTTGATCTACCCATTTCTCTTTTTTCTCTTTTTTTGAATGACAATATAGTGCAAATGTGCTCCATTGCGAATGACTCTCAGTTTTAACTCAATTATCGATTTTTGCGCCTGGAAACCGCTAAAGTGGCATTTTTGATGTACCAGAGCTTGAAAAGCGCGGCAAACCTGAAAATTGAGCACTAAAAGCATGACAATTTTGCAGGTGTCCGCCTACTGATGAAAGAACGCGAAGAGCAAATGTCGCTGCTCTCACCGTTGGCTCGCGGAGCTCAAGACTCGCCCGGAGCACATCTCAGAAGACAGTCCGACTCGCATTCGGCGCTTTTACCGCAATAATAATACGGAGAGAACATTTTGAACCGAAAATTTTTGAAAACAAATTTTCGAAAAAAAAAATTTTTTTGTTTGTAACCAAAATTCCCTCAGTTTCTTATCATGTTCTTTTATGTTTGTTTTTGACTGTTCCTCACTTTTTTCAAATTTCCCGCCTTATTTTTTTTGAAGGAGACAAAGAAACGGGTCATCTGAGCACCGGTCCACCATTGCCACCACCACAGCCAAACTCTGAAAATTTGTGATTTTGATTTGATTTTTTTTGGTTCGAAAAATGAAGATTTTTATAATTTTTTTCTGAAATTTTTTTGAAATTTTTCAACTGGTGATCTCTTCGAGATATCCATGTTTTTACCTCTCTTGATTTTTCGATTTTTTTTAAATAGTGGTCTAACTTTTTGAAAATTGGAAAAGTTAGGCCATGTGTTTTTTTCTTTTTGGGTTTCTATGCCATCATCTAAAACTCCAAATTTACAGTTTTCTAGATCATTTAAGATTTTTTCCAATTCAATTCTCAACATTACCTATTTTGTGACCCCGGTGGCCTAAATTTTCGACTTTCGAGATTTCTAGGCCACCAAAAATTTCAAGCGGAAATCGGTTATTATTGGCCTAGGAAGTCTTCGAAATAGCGTTGGTGGCCTAATTTTCCGATTTTCAGTTTTTCTAGGCCACCAAAGTCAATTTTTAGAAATTTCCTCACCATTTGTGGTAGATTTCAGTTTAGCTTTTTTGATGGCATAGTTTTTTGAATTTTGTGAAATCTAGGCCACTTATGACTCTCTTCTGCCTAATATCATTTAATGACCTAATTTTCCAAGTTTTGAGTTTTCTAGGCGATAACGCCGTGTTAGGTTATTTTTGGGCCATTATTACTCATTTCTGTTCTATGTCTGCGATGGCCTAAGTTTCGCACATCCTTGAAGTTTCTAGGCCACCCACCTGTTGCACCTCATGTTTCCAACATCTGTTCTCTTCCTCTCTGCCCCTATTTTCTTTATTTTTGAATCTCTCTCTTTCTTTTGAATTTTGAAATTTATACTTTTTCTGATTTGGTGGCCTAGCTTTTTGAAGCTGAAAAAGAATTCCGTATAAAATTTTTAAATTTTCAGGGGTACAACTGTCTCTTGGGGCACCTGTTCGTTTCCTCTCTGCCCCTATTATCTTTATTTTAGAATCTTTCTCTCTTTATTTCGAATTTCGAAATTTCTACTTTTTCCGTTTTTGTGGTCTAGCTTTTCAAAGTTTTCAAAAATTTCAGGGGCCCACCTGTCTCTTGGGACTGTAATCAACATCATAATAGCTACTACAGTAATCCCAAGGAGCAAGACATGAAGTTTGCAACTTCATGTTTTGCAGTCATCATTCTCTTCGGACCGTCTTGTTTGGCGACGGCTGCACTCGCTCAGACTGGTGGTCAACAACAGGCGCCAGCGGCGGTACAAGCGAAACCAGGTAGATCAAAAAAGCACACTTTCTTTACGTAGTTGGTCTTTGAAAGTGAAAAAAGACAAAAAAAAAATGATGTCACGCTCCGGTGGAATAGTCTACTGATAAGGAGAACAGCGCTAAGCTCCGCCCCTTTTTCTAATACTTAACAAATTTTCAAACAGAATAAACTTTCAGGTCTCCACGACATCTTGCTGAAAACGGTTCACGACACGGCGTCCTATCTGGGTTTCGGTGTGAAGTGCCGTAATGGAGGACACAAGACCGACGAGAGCGTGTGCATTTGTCCGCGGTTCTACAAGGGAAAAGAGTGCGAGATCAAGACATGCATCAATAATGGGAAGCTGGAGAGGGTGAGTGAACGGATTCGAGTAGATCAAAAGTTTCAATTTAATCTACCGGGGTATTTTTGGACCACTTATGTATCAAAAATCCATTTTTAGAGTTTCGCGCCATTCTTCTCGTGCAATGGTAGATCAAATTTTCAAATTTTTTGATTTCGAGTTATTTTTCTTTTTTACGCATAACTCACACAGTTGGAATTTTGATCTACCGGCGTGCTGTTTGACATCTTTGGTAGATCTAAAGCCCAACAACTCCGACTCTTTCAGTTTTGAAAACTTCGCGGCTTTTTGGTGCGTTTAGTAGATCGAAAATCCAATTTGATCTACCAGGGCACTTTTAAACCACTAGTAGATAAAAATTCCACTCAAAGTTCTTCCCGCCCATCTCTCATGCAACGGTAGATCAAAATTTCAATTTTTTTGATTTCGAGTATTTTTCAGTCTGGTGGATCAAATTTAACGCATTTTTCACACAGTTTGATTTTTGATCTACCGGGTAGGTCAAAACCCCAAAAAACCCGACCGGGTTGATTTTGAAATTTTCGCGGCTTTCTGGTGCATTTTGATCTACCAGCTCCTATGGTTTTGTTTTTCCTTTTTTTCCGCTTTGGTAGACCAAAAAATCCAATTTGATCTACCTGGGCACTTGTAGACCACTAGTAGATCAAAAATCCATTCCAAGTTTCTCGCGCCCTTTTCTCATACAATGGTAGATCAAATTTGCCAGGTGACCATCCCAACGGTGCATCAAATCTGCAAGTGTCCGAATCCGGAGTTCATCACGGGCGACAACTGCCAGACGGTCCGATGCGCCAATCATGGAGTCCTCGAAACGTTCAAGAACAATTCCACGTGGCGATGCGACTGTCAGGGATCACGATTCTACGGTGGAGAGTTTTGCGAGAAGTTCGTGGTGTCCTCCGGATGGGTTCTACTCGCCGCCTGCTTCGGAATTTTCGTCATCGTCGCGTTGGTGTGCTCGTCGAACTGGTTCAGCCGGAATCGAACGCATCGGAGGTAAGGTTCCGGTGGTAGATCACAAAATTTCCATCATTCTTGTTAAGTTTGATTAGATTTACTGAAGTTGAAATTGCGCTCGAATATCAAATGGTAGATCAAAAACTGGAGCACTTCAGTTTTGAGCACTGGTAGATCAGATCACAGAAAAAACGAGCCAGAAAAGTTTTTCGCGCGTTGTTTCGGGGCACTGGTAGATCAAATCCTCAAAAAACGAGCCAATTTTTTTTCGCACGTGGTTTTAGGACACTGGTAGATCAAAAATCTCCATCGCTTTATGTTGGGTTAGATTTGATCTACTACTAAAGTTGAAATCGCGCTCTAAAAATGATTGGTAGATCAAAAATTGAAGCATTTTAGTATTGAGCACTGGTAGATCAGATCGCAAAAAACGAGCCAATTTTTTTTTCCGCGCGTTGTTTCGGGGCACTGGTAGATCAAAAGTTAACTCTTTGATGTAGAATTGAGTTTGATCTACCAGTGCAGAAAAAGCACTGATAGATCAATTTCCGGTTTGATCTACCAGAAAGCGCGCGAAGCGCAAATCTTGTCAAAAAAACTGTGACGCAAAACTGCAGAAATGTTTTTTTTAATCACTTTTTCCAGGTACACGGCGAACCGGTACCCACCGTCCGGAGGTCAACAACAATCCTCTGTTTCTTCCACCGGCCACTCTCGTTCCGGAGGCCACCGTGACGCTGCCAGCCGTCGCGGACCTTCTCAGAATCCCCCACGCCCCGCCCACCGATCGTCGTCTTCGGATGATTTGATCGCCAGCGAACGGCCCGTGTTTAGAAGAGGCGCTCCGTTGGCACCGAACTATGCGAACGGATTCACGCAGTATGTCGTCAGATTGGACACCATTCCCACGTTCAATCCGGCCATGATTGGTGAGTGAACTTTTGGAGGAAGTGGTAGATCAGAAATTGGAAAAGCCCGCGAAAAAGGATGCATACTAAATCTCGGGAAAAAAAGCTTTGGTGGCCGAATTTTTTGAAGTTTGAAATTCCTAAGCCACCAAAGATATTGCTTAGTTTCCCGAGCCGATTTTGAACAAAATTTTGGGATTTACTCCATATTCCAGGCGGCGTCGAGCCAATGAACACCACCGGCGACCCTCCGATGCCAGTTGGCCCTCCGCCCAGCTACGATCAAGCGATGTCATCCGTTCGAGCGGATCCGCCGAGCTATACACCGAACAACGCCGCCAAAAACGATTCATGACACGTTTTTTTTGAAAATTTTTTTCCAAAAAAACTTTTTTTGTTGTAGATACCGCCCATCTGTATCATGTCCATACTTACCGTTTAGTATCTCTCGAAAATTTGCAAACTTTTTCTCCAAAAAATCAATCAATTCCCCCCTCGTCCGGGTTTCCTTAGAACTTTCACAATTTTTCAAATTTCAAATTTCAAATTCCCGCCCCCACAAAAAAATCGAAAAAAATCACAACGAATTTTTCCTTCAGTTTTGCTTTTCTCTACTTCCCATTTCTCGTCATATCTCATTTTCCATCCACACAAAAGCCACACAGTAAGCCACTAATTATGATGATTTTTGAAATTTTCAGGTGTCGATTATCGATTTTTTTTCTCTGAAGAGAAGATTTCGATTCCACTGCATTCCAAACTCGTGCTTTGTTTATTTCATTTTTTAACTTTGATAATAAAGATGATTAATATTTTTACCAATTTATACGGGTAGCTCATAGTATTTTGATCTACCGTTTTCAAAGAATCAAGACTCTCAAAATGGAATCAGATGTAAAATTTAATTTCCATTCGAACGGTAGTAATTTCATTGCTCGACGAGTGAAATGAACCGAGTTATAGAGGTAGATCGAATTTTGTGGCAGGTCAAGTTTTTCAAAAAACTTCAGATTTGAAAATGTAGTCAAATAAAGGTATCAATTTCCAAACGAATGATGGTACTTTCATTTCTCTGCGACTGAAATGGGGCAAGTTGTGGTGGTAGATCAATTTTGCATGGTAGATCAAAATTGGAAGATGAAGTTTTAGAAAGTGTTATTCTATGTGAAATTCAATTTCCAGTCGAATGGTGGTATTGTCAATGCTCCACGAGTCATATGAATCAAGTTATTGAGGTAGATCAAATTGAGGCGGGAGACTGAAATTTTGGAAAAAAAGTTATTTGAAAGTTTATTTGAATGTAAAATTCAATTTCCAGTCGATTAGTAGTATTTTTATTGCTGCTGGACTGAAATGAACAAAGTTATTGCGGTAGATCAAATTTTTGTTCAGTGTTGATCTACTTTTTTGAAATCATGTTCAAACTGGAAATTCAATTTCCAGTCGATTGGTAGTATTTTCATTGGTGCACGACTGAAACGCGCGAAGTTATGGAGGGTAGATCAAACTTTCTTCGAAACTTGATCTACCACTTTTTGTGCATGTTTTCTTCAAATGCGATGCATAAAAATTACAGAAATTGAACAGATTCATTGTTTTCAAACATTTGAAATATCACACAAGAAAAGGAACCAAAAAAAAAAACTAGTCAACAGGGGGAATGGAAATGCTCGGAGCTTACACGAAACACAAATTTTCGCGCGCTTTTTTCAGCACCGTTAGATCAAAAGCCTAGTATGATCTACCAGTGTTACAAAAAAGGCGGAATTCTAAAAATAAATTAGTTCTTAAAAAAATACTTGAAGACGTTACCCGGGGAACCCACGCAGAGAGAGAAAAATGGAGGGAAGAGAAACACAGAAAAAGGAGAAAGTTAGGCCACCAAAAACAAAAAAAAATGAACATCAAGTTTCAACATTGATCGGCTTCGGCTCTGGCGTCGTCGATTTTTCGGCGGATTTATCGATTTTTTCGGCGACAGAAGATGGCTCCGTTTTGATCGGGTCCGTTGGTTCGTCGACGGTCAAGTTGGCTGGAAAAATCGATTTCGAGGGATTTCTAGGCCATCATGGGGTTTTCTAGGCCACCAAGAATATTTCTCCAGTTTTTCGAATTCTAGGCCATCAGACCGAATTTCGAGGTTTCTAGGCCATTTATGACTGTTTTTCGCCCCATTTTTTCCAGCTGGCCTAACTTCCCAAATCTCGGCCACAGCGACTCACCCAAACTTTCCGTCTTCTTATTAAGCTGAGCAACGATGAGCTCTTGTCGCTGAATGAGCTCGTGCTGAATCTTCTGCTGCACCTTCATCTCCACCAACATCTTCACC
The DNA here is from genome assembly GCA_900536305.3 of Caenorhabditis sp. 40 LS-2015. Classification (NCBI taxonomy): domain Eukaryota; kingdom Metazoa; phylum Nematoda; class Chromadorea; order Rhabditida; family Rhabditidae; genus Caenorhabditis; species Caenorhabditis tribulationis. The sequence continues at coordinate 12,170 of LR543348.1, forward strand.
GCCTCCGTATCGTTGCCCTTCGCCGCCAGTTCCGAGATGTCATCGAGTTTCTGGAAGAGAAAATTATGATGGGGGACTAGTTTTCGATTTCCGGGGGTTTCTAGGCCATCTAAAAAATCCGAGTTTTCAGATGAAAATTGACAGAAATAGGAAAATAGGAGCTTTTTGAGTTATGGCCGAACTTTCTCTAGATGGCCTAGTTTTCGATTTTTGAGGTTTCTAGGCCACCAAAGTCATTTTCAGCGGTTTCTAGGCCATTACAATCGGAATCTTGGAAAAAAATTTTGGTGGCCGAACTTTTCAAAATTTTGGTTTCCTAGGCCACCAACGTCGATTTCAGCGGTTCTACGATCGGAATCTTGAAAAAAAAATTTGGTGGCCGAACTTTTTCCAATTTTCGATTTCCTAGGCCACCAAAGTCGATTTCAGTGGTTTCTAGGCCATTAGGATCGAAATCTGAAAAAAATTTTGGTGGCCGAACTTTTCGAGCTCCTAGGCCACCAAAATCACTTACCGCCGAAATGTTCAAATTCGCGTCGAGAACCTTCTCCTCGAGACTCTCCAAACTCTTCAATTCCTCATTCCGCAGCTCTCCAGAATCCTCTTTGGCCTTCGGTTTCTCGACGACCGACGTCTTCTTCTCGGCCATCAGAATCGCGCACGTCGAGGCGACGAGAATGAACAGGCCGACGATTAGGCACAGTTTGGCGGTGCTCGTCGACGCTCCGCCGACTTTTCGAGCTCGATTCGAGGCATCGGAGGATTGATTGGCGAGGTAGATTGTGGAGGGAAGAATGGTGGAGACAAGGGATCCGATGAAGGCTCCTGTCAGACCTGGAAGAAGAATGGTGGCCTAGGAAAATCAAGATTCGGAAAGTTAGGCCAGCGGAAAAATTGGGCGAAAAATGGCCTCGAAAATGACTTGGTGACCTAGAAACCCAAATTTCGGGAAAACTAGACCGCTATACTTTTTGCTCGCGAGTCCGAATTTGGTGGCCTAGAGATCCCAAAAGTTAGGCCACCAAAATATTTTTTTTTTTTTCGATTTTGATGGCCTAGAAATCTCAAAACGCGAAAAGCTAGGCCACCAAACATTCTGGCTTGGTTTCCTGATATCGGTGGCCTAGAAACCCAAAAACTGGAAATTTTCGGCCATCAAAAACGTTCGTCTTCAAAACTGACTTTGGTGGCCTAGAAACCTCCACTCAAAATTCATCAGGTGGCCTAGAAACTACAGAAATGAAAAGTTCGGCCACCAAACTATCATCTTCGCCATTCTGATTTTGATGGCCTAGAATCCTTCAAAATCTGCTGGGTGGCCTAGAAATATCAAAACGCGAAAAACTAGGCCACCAAACTTTTTGGCTCGATTTTTTGATTTTGGTGGCCTAGGAATCCAAAAATTGAAATTTTCGGCCACCAAACTTTTTGGCTCGGTGTTTTTGTCTTGGTGGCCTAGAAACTCCCTCAAAATTCATCAGATGGCCTAGAAACTTCAATAATGAAAAATTAGGCCATCGAGGAAAAACTAGTCCCCGCCCGTACCCAAAATGAACTCGACGTTGGGCGTCAAAATCGCGAGCACCGTGTTGAAGATCAAAATGATGGCGGTGAGCAGATGGAATGTGAATTTCTCCAAGTCCACCGAATGATGGATGCTGTCTTTCTGGAAGAGAAAAATTATGGCCTAGAAAATTGGAAAATTGAAAAAGTTAGGCCACCAAAAAAAACTCGACCAAAAATCATCAAAAATGACCTATAGAAACCCAAAATTGACAAAAATTGACTTGGTGGCCTAGAAAACCAAAATTCGGCCACCACTAATTTATTTCAACATTTTCAAGTTTCTAGATCAATTTTCGGCGGGAAATTCGAATTTCACCACCTACATCTCTCAAAATCAAGCAGAACAGCGCCGTTCTCGCCGGGAACATCATGAGGGGTATCGAGACGGCTATAGACAGTAGGAAAGCCAACTTCAGCGACTGCGTGACTACGGTAGGTGGAAACTGCACCAGAACGTCTCCGTGAAGCTCGTGCGAATAGAAGGCCACGTAGCCAAAGACACCCACCGCGGCGTACATCGCCGCGCAAATGTTGATCGAGTTCGAGACGACGTAGTCGACGCGGTCCGTCGTCGCGTCTGGAATTGGGAAAAATTGTTGATGGTTTTTGATGGCCTAGGAACCGACAACTCGGTCACTACTTCGAAAATTCGAAACTTTTCGAAAAAATCGAAATTTGAAGCAAATTTTCGACTCAAAAAAGAGCATTTGTCGATTTTTCAGATCGGTGGCCTGGGATTCTCTAACTGGCCTAGAATTCGACAGATGGCCTAGAATTTCATCTGTGAAAAAGTTAGGCCCTTTTTTTCTGTTATAGTGATCCAAAAACTGCCAGTCGTGGCCCAGGATCCGATAAGACTAGCCTAGGATCTTTCAGAAGAGCCTTGGACATGTCTAGTGGCCTAGGAATCCCACTGAGAAAAGTTAGGCCATCAAAAAAATTTGAGCAAAAAATGGGCAAAAATGACCTAAATTTTCGAAAATGACCTGGTGGCCTAGAAGTTCGAAATTTTGTTTCTAGCTCAATTTTTGGCGGGAATCTGTCAATTTGTCATCGGGCTGAAAATGCGTTGGTGGCCTAACTTTTTCACAAATCGAATTTCTAGGCCATGAGTCGATTTTTGGCTCAAATTGTCAGATTCTAGGCCACCAGTCAATTCCTAAGACATTAGACGAATCCTAGGCCTTTTGCAGGTTCTAGGCCACCTGTTTGGGATCCTAGGCCATCCATAGGATTCTGGACCAACTTGTCAGATTTGAGATTAAACACATGGGAAATCCTAGGCCACCAGTCGATTCCTAGGCCATGATGTCAAATCCTAGGCCATCTCTCGATTTCTAAACCATCAGGCAAAATCTAGGCCATTTAGCAGGTCCTAGGCCATTCTGTCGGTTCCTAGGCCACCAATCTGAAATCCTTTTTCCCGCCTTACCTTTGATGCACGAGATGACAGGAAACAGTTGCGTCTGACAGCACATGGCCATACAGACGATGGGCAAGGACGTCAGGAATCCCTGAGGTCTCCACCACACGACGTGGATGCTCCATTCGCCGGCGTAGATCGTCGGCAACGACTCCAACATCATGCGACCGGCGAAAAAGAAGTAGAAGAGGCACGCCACGGAGCTGATCACCGAGAACTTTTTCAGATCGTCGATGAACGACAACGGCACGATGATGAACACGACGACGACGATCTGAAGTTTGATTTTGATTTTGGTGGAAAACTAGGCCAGAATTCAAATTTCCCGCCGAAAATTGACCTAGAAACTTGGAAAATTAGGAAAATCAAGTGGTGGCCGAACTTTGGATTTCTAGGCCACCATTCGAAGGTTTCCGGGTCATTTTTGATGGATTTCGCTCAATTTTTTCGCTGGTGGCCTAACTTTTTCAATTTTCCGTTGTTTCTAGGCCACCAAATGTTTTCCGTTGTTTCTAGGCCATTTTCAACCATTTTCGCCCAAATTTTTCACTGGTGGCCTAAGTTTTCGTCGGTTCTCTAGACCCACCATGACCAGGATCCGCAACCTCTGCGTCGGTGCTTCCAGTTCCAAAAACTCGGCCACCAAGTGCGGTCCAATGTCTCCGATGACGACGATGAACGCGACGATGGAGGAGACGAGGAAGACGAGGAGGCAAAGTTCGACGAATCGACGGCCAGACGGCCCGAGGGTGGCCATCGCCAGACTCTCGTAGGATGTTGTTCTGCAAATTTAGGGGGTGTTTTGGTGGCCGAGGTGTCGGTTTCCAGGCCATTAGGGACACTTTTCTCGAGACCTACTTATTGCTTTTGTAGCGTTTCTAGGCCACTGAAACCCATTCAAAGCTCACTTTTCTATGGTGGCCTAACTTTTTCAAATCTTCGTTTTTTAGGCCACGACTCAAAATTTGAAAAGTTTCCAATAAAATTGACCTAAAAACATGGGAAACTGATCGGTGGCCTAGAAAACCAAATTTCGAGTTTTCTAGGCCATCATAGAGTGATGGCCGAGGTTTTCCAATTTTAAGGAAAATTAGGCCATATCGATGAGGTGGCCTAATTTTGAAATGGTGTGGATTTCTAGGCCGTTTAGCTCAAATTGTAATGGTGGCCTAACTTTTTGGAATTCGTGGATTTCTCGGCCACGACTCAAAATTTGAACAAAATTGACCCAAAAACGTCAAAAACTAATGGCCTAGAAAACCAAATTTCGAATTTCCTAGGCCACTCCAAAAGTTTTCTAGCTCAATCTCATTGGTGGCCTAATTTTTTCATTTTGGGGTTTTCTAGGCCACAAAATTCTTTTTTGAGGTTTCTCGGCCATTTACAATTCCGTTCCGCTCAACTTTTCTTGGTGGCCTAACTTTTCCAAAATTTCGGTTTTCTAGGCCATCATTGAAAAGTGGCTCAGAATGGCTCATTTTCAGTCGATTTTTTTCGCTTTTTCGACCAGTTTCGTCCTGGTCATACAGTACCTCGTACTAAACGCGGCGTGCGCCAAAAAGTGGCACGTGAGCTTGGTGAGCACCGCGCACAGGGCAATCATGATGGCGGCGAGTAGGATTCCACACTGTTGGAATACGTACGGCATCGCCAGCACCGAGACGCCGATGATGCAGTTGGCCAGGTTGAAGACGTGAGGCCATGGAGAGAAGGCGGGGTCTGATGAGGAGGTGGAAGAGGAGTGGTGATGGTGGTGGAGGTGGCGGGATGACGTTGGGACGTCTTCTGAATCCGAGTCGTGGTCTGAAATGGATGGAAGAGGTTTTGTGATGGGAGGTTTTCTAGGTCATTTGGTTCAAATTTAGATGGTGGCCAAACTTTTTCAGGAATTGGATTTTCTAAGCCACCAATCCTGCTGATGACCTAGTTTCTTTAATCATACGGTTTCTAGGTCATCTGTAAGTTTCAGACTGTGAAATCTTTATGGTGGCCTAGCTTTTCCATTTCGGGGTTTTCTAGGCCACATTTTAAAAAATGGCCTAGGAACCTGAAACTCACGACGTTTTTGGAATCCAAAAATTGGAATCCGAGATTTTCTAGCCCATTTGGCTGAAATTTAGATGGTGACCGAACTTTCAGGATTTGAGTTTTCTAGACCATCTAGGGGCTTCTAGATTGACCAATCTTTCTGCTGGCCTAGCTTTTCAATTTCGGGGGTTTCTAGGCCATCACTAGAGTAAGATTTCTGAGGAACTTGACGAGGATGAATGGTGGCCTAATTTTCTCAGCTTTTGGGATTTCTAGGCCACGACATGAAATTCAAAGACGCATATAATTAATGGCTAGGTTTTCCAATTTTTTGGAAATTTAACAAAAAACAATTTTTTTGGAAGCTAAAATTTTCGGAAAATTCGATGGCCTAACTTTTTCGAATTTCGAGTCTCTAGGCCACCAAACTCTTTTTTTCAATTTTCGGATCATTTTTGATAATTTCTCGTCAAACTTTTTTTTCGGTGGCCTAGAAATTCAAATCTTTCAAATACTCGGCCACGGATCACTGTACCTCCGATCAAGACGGCCGACGAGCCGCCGGCATAATTCTTTCTGTAGAGAAGACCCTCCTCGTCCTCCTTCTCTCGCTTCTTCATTTCTGAGAAAAAAAAAATTGTTTTTAAAAAAAATTTGAAAAATCGCTAAAAAAGTAAGCAGAAAATCGGTGAGAAAACCGTTATAAAAAATCGGGGGAAAAAAAATTCAAAATTTTCAAAAAAAAAATTTTACTCAATTTTCCGAATACTGATGAAAATGGAAGAGGATTATGCATGGAACACACAAAAAATGCCACAAGAACCCGTCGAACACCAAAAAAAAAAAAGTACAAAAAATGGTACAAGAAAAAAAATGGCCAAATTTTTGGCTCAAAATGGAACATTTTCGAAAAACTGAAGTTGCGATTTCTAGGCCACCAAAGCCAACTTTCCGAAGAAAAGTGCGTTGGTGGCCTAGAAACCCAAAACTCGGCCGCCAAACTCAAAAATCAAAAAATGCACCATCTTGGCTCAAAATTTCTCGAAAATTCAAATTTTTTCGCCCGTTTCACGAGGCAGGGGTTACTGTAGACGACTGCAATGAATGAATCGAGTGAAAATCCGTCAGGTATTGATTAAAAATCTCCTCAATATCCTCGTCGAAGAGAATCGGTTTCAGCGCCTCTTTCAGTGAGCTCAAAATCTCTATGGACGATTTTTGATCTACCGACGTGGTCTCCGTATCGCGGCGACCAAAGATTCGGTGCTCGACGAGCCGCTTCCAGTCGTGTTGGATCTGAAAAATTGGGAAATTTTGAGGGGAAAAAAAAATTTTTTTGGTGGCCGAACTTTTTCAATTTTGGGTTTTCTAGGCCACCAAAGTTTTTATGAAAAGTGAATTGAAATTTCGAATTTCCCGCCAAAAATCAACCTGAAACCTCAAAAATCGGATGGTGGCCTAGAAATCCGAAGTTGGAGTTTTCTAGGCCACGATTTCGCCGAAAAGTGATGCTTTTTTTAAGCCAACCAGTGTAAATGATAAAAAATCAAGCGGAAATTTGAATTTCCCGCCAAAATCTAACTTAGCAACACAAAATCTAGCCTAGAAAGACTGCTGGCCTAGCTTTTTCAACCTGGCCTAACTTTTGCAAATTTGATTTTTCTAGGCCACAAAGTGTTTTTAAGAGGTTCGCGACCGCTTTCCGCTCTCCTCAGTGAATTTTCACCTGGTGGCCTAACTTTTGCAATTTTTTGGGTTTTCTAGGCCACCACTTCAACTTCCCTTATCTTGGCCCGTTTTCATCCGTTTTTTTCGCTTTCCGGCTCATTTTTTCCGCCTGAATCGACTCACCAACTCAAAAATCTGCCATCCCGGAAACTTGCATCCGTGTACTGCCCACTCGGACAACACCCCTCTCAGATACCTCTCCTGCTCGCACCCCAACTCGGTTTTCATCGCCGCCCACGCGGCACTTCCCTGTAGACCGTAGTTCAGATAGGCGAGGTCCACTAATAGCGACGGAATGGAGACGGGGAGGAGCTCGCAGAGCGCATTGAAATGGTTGAATCGACTCCAGCCGGTGACGAAGATGCCCGAGACTTTTCGGGCGGCCGATGGATGGAGGTCCATGAGTTTTGAGTAGGATTTTTGATTCTCCAGATAACGGGAGATGTTCGAGAACGGTTGGCGCGCTCCGTCGGCACCTGGAAATCGGAAATTTCATGAAAAAACTAGGCGAAAATTCAAAGTTCCCGCCAAAAATTGACCTAGAATAGACTCTAAGGCTCCTAGGCCATTTTTCCTCAATTTTCGCTCAATTTCTGTAGGTGGCCGAACATTCTCAACATTTGGATTCTAAGGCCGCCAAATCTATGATGGCCTAAATTTCTCAATAGCGGGATTTTCTCGGCCACCAATGTCAATTTTTTGATTTTGGTCGAAATTTTTTGACCTCGGCGGCCTAACTTTTCACACCTCGATGATTACCTCAAGATGGCCGAACTTTTTGTCGAATTCGGTGGATTTCTAGGCCACACTGTCGGTTCCTAGGCCACGAGGCTATTTCAGAGCGTCTTATAGTATTGGGGGCGGAGCTTGAGTTTGACCAGTTCTCAGAGATCCTAGAGAAAGTGGGCGGAGCCTATTCTTGGAAAAAATCGAGGTGGTTTAACTTTCCGCTCTTGGGGTCTTTAGGCCACGTTGTCGGATCCTAGGCCATTGAGTTGGGACTATTTCGGAGCGATTTAAAGTGTTGGGGCGGAGCTTAGATTTTAGTGATTTTCAGAGATCCTACAGGAAGTGGGCGGAGCCTATTTTTGGAAAAAAAACCGAGACGACTGAACTTTTCGCTACTGGGTTTTCTAGGTCACGCTGTCGGGTCCTAGGCCACAAATTGTCTATTTCAGAGCGACTTAAAGGGTTGGGGGTGGAGCTTGAATTTGAATGATTTTCAGAGAAAGTGGGCGGAGCCTATTTTTTGAAGAAAAACTAAGGTGGTCTAACTTTTTGCTATTGGGTTTTCTAGGCCACGACTTGACTAATTCAAGTGAAGTTTCCGGAAGGCGGAGCCTAAATTTCAGAGGTTTTCAGAGATCTAAAAGAAGTGGGCGGAGTCTATTCTTGGTGGTCTAACTTTTTGCTATTGGATTTCCTAGGCCACGACTTGACTAATTCAAATGAAGTTTTGCGGGGGCGGAGCCTTTCCCACAGAAAGTGGGCGGAGCTTCTTCGAATCCTCACCCTTATAAGCGCTGGCCACATAGAACGTCTCGAACGTGTTATCAATCCGATCGAAAAGTCCCTGCGGAAAGTATCCCTCCTCCGTCACATCCACTCGATATCCCCACACCACTGGAGTGATCCATTTGGGAAGCTCCGCCCCTTTTATGACGTCCTCGGGCTCTTTGTCGAACATGTCATTCCAGGCGAACACCTCTCGGAATCCGGCTTCTTTAGCCAATTTTCCGATTCTCGCGATATGCTTCAGTTTGAGTTCGGATTTCCCGATTTTCTCGGAGGCCATCCGCCGCTGACAGCGGACGTCTTCGGCGACGTGGTACGCCTCGTCGGCGCCGATATGAATTCGCGTCGAGTTGGGATGGAGACGTCGAATCTGACGGATCATCGATTGGATGGTGGCGATGGATTTCTCATCGGAGACGCAGACGGTGTTGAAGTCCACCGGGTCTTCGGAGAGCTCCATGAATTTGGGCTTTTTTAGGAGGAATTCCAGATGGCCAAACGTCTGGAAATGGGTGCTTCTTGAAATTTTATAATCTGGCGGGAGTTTCGAAATCCAAAATTTTGAGTTTCTCAAACTTTTTTTTGGGAAGTTTTCTAGGCCATCAATGACCTTTTCCCAGTCAACCTTTCTGATGGCCTAACTTTCTCTCTCTTCGGGTTTTCTAGGCCATCGAACGCTTTTCTAGATTTTCCAAGCCAATTTTAATCGTTTTTCGTTCAAATTTTTTCGAAATTTCAAATTCGAACTTCTGAGATGGCCAACTGTTTTGGAGAGTTTTCTAGGCTATTAATGACTTTTTCCACTCAACTTTTTTGCTGGCCTAACTTTCTCTCTCTTCGGATTTTCTAGGCCACCAAATGCTTTTCTAGAGTTTTCAAGCCAATTTTCATCGGTTTTCGTTCAAAGTTTTTCGAAATTTCAAATCCGAACTTCTGAGATGGCCAACTTTTTTGGAGAGTTTTCTAGGCCATCAATGACTTTTTCCCACTCAACGTTCCTGCTGGCCTAACTTTCTCTCTTTTCGGTTTTTCTAGGCCACCGAAGTTTTCTAGAGTTTCCAAGCCAATTTTGATCGGTTTTCGTTTAAATTTTTTGAAATTTCAAAATCTCCTGGTTTTCTAGGCCACGACACATAATTTTTTTCTCTAATTAGCGAGTTTTCTAGGCTACCATAAAACGGTCTGAAGAGCGTGCAGAATCTTCAGTGACACGATGACCTAGTTCCGTCAATTTTGGGGGTTTCTAGGTCATTTTCGGACCTTTTTTAAGTTCAAATTTTCTGGTGGCCTAACTTTTTCGCAATTGAGGGTTTTAGGCCAGCCCCCATTTTCATGATGGCCTAGTTTTTGCAAGGTTGAAATTTCTAAGACTCAATTTTTGTGATGGCCTAACAATCTCCAGGGGGTCTCAAGGCCACCGAAAATCAGCTTGCCACCTGATCGATTGAGATGGCCTAGAAACCCCGCAGATGTCGGATTCTAGGCCATCGATGTGGATTGTTCAGAATTTTCAAAATTTCGAGTGTCAAAGTGTCAAAATCGCTGAAAAAAGTCAAATTTTATATGATGGCCTAGAAGTCCAAAAATCAGATTCCTAGGGGTTTGATGTCAAATTCTCAAAGATTTGACGAAAAATTCGGAAATTTTCGCTTCCAATTTCCGAGAAAATGTTTTCGAAATTTTCGGTCAAAAATTCAAATTTTCAAAATTTTCAAAAAAAAAGAAAATCGAAAAATCCATTTTTCCCAATCCTCCGCACCTGAATCAACGGGATAACCTCCAAATTCAACACACTCGCTTCTCTTGTTATCCGTTCAATGTCCTCCTCCGAATAATGACTCCCTGTCCGTCTGATGACGTCGAGGTCTTCAGAATACGGGAACATGTCCTCGTACTCCAGAAGGACACCATCCACGTGGTTTTTCGACAGCAAACGGAAGAATTTCAGAAGATAGTCGACTCGTGGAGGGGCACCTTTTAGGTCGATGTGCACGATGAGCTGGAAGCCGGAAATGGAGAAAATGTTGGGAAATTTTGAGCGGGAATTTGAAATTTTGAAAAAATTACGAAATTTGAGCTAAAATGAGCCAAGATAGATGGAAAATTACGAAATTTCAGGTATGGCCTAGAGCGTCGGATTCTAGGTCATCAATGACATTTTTTTTTGTGTAAAACCTTTTCGATGGCCTAGAAGTACAGTTTTTGGGTTTCTAGGCCACCATTTTTGAAAATCTCAAATCCTTTAGTTTTGACTCATTTTCGCTCAAATTTCTCGATTTTTCCATCATTTTTTCGCATTTTTTTCCTCAAATCCTCACATTCTTGAACCGCCTCGTCGGCCTCGGATCCACTCCGCCCTCATAATAGGCGTAATTCGACGCGAATCCTTGTGTGGAAAAATTGGAGCTCGTAATAAGAAAAATGAGCATCAGAAGGGTGGCGAGCATGGAGACCAGCAGCCATAGCTGTTTGTTTCGAACCATCGCTTTGGGATTACGGTCGATTTTTGGTTTGGCGCGAAATTTGAAAAAAAGTGTGTGGCCAAAAGAAAGAGTTGGAGCGGTTAGGTGACCATGAAAATTGGGATGTTTGATTCTGAAAATTTTTTTTTTTGGAAAATTTTTTTTCTTGAAAAAAGAAACTGAAGTAATAGAAATAGTTCGAAACCGATAATACGGTCGAAAAAAGTTTGAAAAAACCATTAAAATTTTTTATTTCAAGCACCAAAAAGTGAAACAAAATGCACAATCTATATGAAAATATCACAAGTTCAGAAATGACAAAAAAATCGACTAGAAACCCAAAAATTATGCAATAAATATGCGTAATAATTATATAAATATGTACACTGAAATTTGTACTAATTTTCAGAAAAATGCAAAAAAAAATTTCAAAAAATTTTTGAAATATTTTTTTGAAAAGATTTTTGAAACTTTCGAGTAAATCGAACATGCTGAATTCAAAAAACGAGGTCTTGAAGCTCAAAACTTATCAGAAAATCGAAAATAATCAAAAAAAAATTTTCGAACTTTTTTCAAAAATTTGAATTTCCCGCCTCAAGTTTTCTTCCAATTTTACTTGGAAATTTTGAAACTTCCGAGTAAATCGAACATGCTGAATTCAGAAAACAAGGTCATGAAGCTCAAAAATGATCAGAAAGAACAAAATTTTCCGAAAAAAAATTCTTCCGAATTTTTTTTTCCAAAATTTTTTAAAGTTTCTTTCCGAGAAATTCAAATTTCCGGGTGAATCGAGCATGCTGAATACAGAAAAAAAGGTTTCGAAGCTTGAAAACTGCTTGAAAAATCGAAGACTTCAAAAAAAAGTTTTCAAAAATTTTCAAAAATTTCTCAAGTCAATCAAAAAGTTTCTCGATCGTCTTCTTAATCCGATTGGATCCTCTCGCCGGCTCGTCCTTCCCAAAACTGTTGTTCTCCGAATTATTCGGAGAAAGCACTCGAATCTGCTTGCCAGCGGTCCGATTGAAGAACAGTATGTCTTTTCCGGGAATAATGTTTTCGGACTGCAAAAATGAAAATTTTTTTTCAATTGGAATTTCTGAAATTTCAAATTTCGCGGGCTCCCTGAGCCTCCGGTGATCTCAAAATCTGCAGGTTCCGGGTCTCTCAGTAGAGCGCACTTTCAGACCTTTTCTGTTTCGTATCTTTCAAAAACTACAGTACCTCTCAAAAAGCTCCAAACTTCATCATCAATGTCCCATTTTTTCTACTCTTTTTCCCTCTCTCTTTCTTGTTATCATTCATTTTTTTCCCTATGCAAAAAGTCCTTTCTTTTCTTATGACATCGAGAGCACATTATATCATTATCAGTGCCTAAACTATGCATGGCATAATTATAATCATTTTCGGTGGTTGTGGTTTTTGAACCCAAAATTCTACAAAAAAATGTGTGGCATGATTTCTTTTTCGGAAACTTCGCGAAGAAAAGTGGGCGGAGCCTAGTGCCCAGGGATGGCTAAAAAGTGGGCGGAGCCTATTATCATGAAGAATTCCTGAAGAATACTGTAGCTGTCTCAACTCAGCCATTTCCAAGAATCTCAAGAATAGCATCTCTAACAGTGTTTTAGGGCAAGTAATCCGATACCTCCAAAAAGTGGGCGGGGTCTATTATATTATGATTTCTCGACAATCTTGAGAAGGCATTAGACGATACTGTAGCAGTGTCTGTGTTGTCCGGCCTTGTACAATAACTGGACCCCCCCCCCCCCCCCCCCCCCAAAA